>WBZZ01005994.1:152500-160000 GCA_019918135.1 Paulinella micropora | reverse complement strand
ACGTGTTGAGATCGTCCATCTCTAATAAAGTAAAGTACGAACCTCTGAGAGTCGTTGTCCAGTGGGTCACGTAGTATGAGCCTTGGCAGCGCCTAACTCTGGCACTGAAAGTTGAAGGGCTCAGGCTGAAGGAGGACTCGGACCATGATCACCGACTGGGAGGCAACTGTCGCAAAAGGGATTGGTGTCATTCCTGTGTAGTATTAATATTAATACTATTGACACATAAAAAGGGAAGCTCAGTTGGCATTGTTACCCTGTGGTTTTGGAACAAATCGTCCGATACCTGTCTCCGTTTTCGTTAGGTCAGGACTGGCGTCAAGGAGAAGAGACTGCACACCATCGGGTCTGCAACAACAACGTCAAAACAGACAGTAAGGCCTCGTGAGCTCTATTAATACTACTCTAAGAGGCACGAACAACAACAAAGTCAGCATGACGGCCAAAGGACAATACATATGTTTTTTACAGCATTAAAAAAAACGTTAAGTGCGCGGCCGGTTTAACACTATACCTTCAAATCTACGTAGTTTTTGTTGAAAAGTCACTGTGACACGAACTCAAAAAGAAAAATGGTCAAAACTTTTTTGACATTCCGACATCCTGGACTTGCATGCCTCCAGGAATGAAGCAGGCACATCCCATTTTCAATATTTTTGTATCTATCGTAAGTATGTCAGTGAGACACGATTACACTAAAAAAACTGGAGGAGAAAGGTCCAGGAAAAAATGTACAGGCATGTGTAGGTCAGACACGTGAAGTTGACAGTGAAAACCCACTTTTTGGTTTGTAGCTTCTAGGCAAAATGAACAAAAATCCTTTGGTGGAGCTTTACTTTATGGTATGGTTGTAAAAGACGATTCCAATACTTAAAATTATTAAAACTGATGAATACTAAGATGTATATGTCCCCAAAACCAGAAAAATGCTGGTTTTGTGATTTTGAGTTTTTGCCTTTCACAGACATTTACAAATAACACAAAGTTGGAGAAATACGTTTAATGTTAGTACGAAACGATTCACCTATTCATCTGTGCAAGAAATAATACGCAAACTACGAAATTCATCTGTGTTTCGACAAAAAAAAGGTGGTTTTCTCCTAGCTGGTTTGTAGCCTACAAGTAAAATTATTAAGAAATATGTTGTACAAGTAATCAAAAACACTCAAGGTTACTATGTATATACTTGGATAGCTTTAACATGCTTTTGGACTCCCCAATCTATTTAAGTCTCAGCTGTAGGACCGTCAATTGTTTTAGAAATAAATTTTTATTTGCTTGTTCAGCTGCCCTTAAGGGACTGTTTTCCGGCTCTGTGTGTTTCAGAAAGTAACAAGCAAAATCAGATTCTTTAATCATAATCGTGGTTGCAAACCATTTTTTCCCCACATTGAATCAGCAAAAAAATTACGGCCCGACCTGTCTTTTTGACAAAGTCTCCGAAATATTTTCGACAAGAAATGGTGACTTTTTTTACAACTTCAAATGCTTCGTTTGTCAAAACTACTAAAAATAATTTTAAATCAATTGCAGATTCTGAATCAAGGTGATCTGAAGAATTTAACTGTATATGTTTTATTATTTTGTGGTAAAAGATAGCTGATGCACTCAGGGAACCCTTTCCTCTGGCATCTTTTCCTAGACCGTCCGGCCCGACACCCGCCACAAGAAATGATTGAGTTCCCGGGATTTTTTCTAAAAAATGGTGCCAAAAACATCAAAAACCCAGGAAACTAAAGCTTCTGAAGTACTGCTCCTTTTTTCAAAAGGGCCACAGATTCAGAAAGATCACAATCTATATTACTGCCGACCAAACTATCGCGAATTATAGACAAAATTTGCACAATAATTTTTTTTAATAAACAAGACACAAAACTTTAAACCGTTATAAAAGTTTGAATTTCAAATAATTTTTTTCGTTTTTTTTTCAGCTAGCAGTAAATCTCATCGTGATCTTTACAACAAAAATGGGTGATTAAAAAATGTTAAAACTTGTGACTCGAAAAGTTATAGTTGCCTCCGTTTTAGCAACGCTTAAAATGCCTAAAAAAACATATATGATGGGAGAACCCCATTCAAAACCTTTCAGAGGGAGATAGTTTTGGCCTTGGGTGCCAAGGGACTCAAGGGGGCACTGAAGACCCCTGATGAACATGTAAAAATGGTTCATGATGATAATGTAAGTGCGTTGCATAGCAAAGGAAAAACAGTCCCCAATTACATGTGGAGGTGGGGCCTGAGAGAGAGCAGGAAAGCAATCAGCAAGAAGGAGAGGAAATGTAGGGTTTAGAGAGAGGAGGAAGAGGAAGCTGAGTTATACTCAGAGTCAGGGTCAGAAAAAGAAAACCTTGAATCTTATTTTGATGAGACAGAAAAGCAGCCTACTTTAAGGGTAGATAGTGCTAAGAGGGAGCAAAAGGGAGGAGAAGAGCAGGTGGAGGAGGGGGAGAGTGAGTAGTCAGCCTTCACCTACTTATTCCACACCAGCGACGACGACAGTAAAGACGAAGAGCAAGGAGCAAGTAGAGGAAAGAGAGAAGGAAGAAAGAATGATAATATTAATGGCCTATGAGTTTGGAGCATGAGATGCTTGAAAAGGCAGAGAGAGGAAGCCTTTTCGTTTGTGTTTGATCAGCTAGTAGGTAAAGCGAAGAGGAGTGTGGCGGACTTGGTGAGAGACACATCACCAGACTTTGGTCAGAACTTGCATATTGTGTGGGCAAGACTGACCAAAAAGTTTGGTAAGGTGACTTTAAGTAGTTAATGCTTTGCGGTTTACATAGAGGTTAGTGGAGTTCTTGGCGGTGAAGCCAAGTGTCCGATCACAATATTAATAAAGAAGACAATCTTGGGGGTATCCCTTTTTCCGAAATTTTCGATGAAGTATATGGACTTTTTTGAAAACGTGTGGAAATGAAAGGAAATGAATTCCCTGATTGCAGAACATATAAAAATAATATTAAAATATGTTTTTATTAATTGTAATACACTTTAACTTCATCTTCAGAGGTGGGCAGGAACCGGTCCGACACGGTAATCTTTCTACTTTTTCATAGTCCCGGCTACCATGAATCTATGATGATAACAATGCCGAACATGCAGAATTTGCTTTTACTGTTTATTCTTGCTTATATTAAGCATTTTACTATATTAAGACATGGTTTTACCTTCAAAAATTCTGTTTGCCCGCTGTGACGTACGCTGGTACGTAGAGGGGGGAGGGGGGGGGGGATGGGGGGGGGATGGGTCGGAGGGAGGACGCTTCACATCAGATTCTGCTGCATTATCAGAGTTAAACAAATTTTTTATTTCAGTTTTTAGAAGAAGCGTTACAGTTGCAGTTGCCCTAGACAAAAACCATTATGAAAAAGTCGGACCCAGAAAAATTCCTTAAAAAAAAATAATCACATACGACCACGTCCACGTCCACGTCCACCCGCAGCACGACGTGCGCGGCGACGTCCGCGCAAACGGATTCCTGAGTTACGCATTCTCCAACTTGCGTCGGAGCGATCTGAATCATCTACAATATGGATAGCATCATGTTAAGGAGGAGAAGAAGAAGAAGAAGAAGAAGAAGAAGGAGAAGAAGAAGAAGAAGAAGAAGAAGAAGAAGAAGAAGAAGAAGAAGCAGAAGAAGAAGAAAACTAATACCATGCTTTTCTTCCTCTGAACCAGAAGATCGATCAGACGATGAGTCAGTTGATGAACTGGAAGATGAAGTATCAGATAAGTCATCCTCTGAATCTGCCACTGGTTCTGCAGGCTGAGCAGCACCAAGCTCTTCTTCCTCAGGGAACCCACAGTCGCATCGTTCGAAATGGTTCCACGCTTGTTCAATAAGCTCTGCCTTCTTGAACTGTTTCCGATCGGAGTTTTGCGTTGCAACACCATGCATTCTCATCCATGATTTCAATTCGCTAACTACCATCTGCTTGGACGCAAATTGCTTTTTTTCCTCTGACGATCTTAGCAACGTGAGAATTTTCCGCCAAGGCTCAGAAGCATTTCCAAATGCTAAATCCTGCTCCTGCTTTTCTTCGCTAGTAAGCTGTCTTGCACCACGCCATCTCGGGTGAGCTGGAGGACGTCCTTCATTAACAAAATAAGTGCGTGGTAAGGACAGCAGCTCTTCATCGGTCAAACGCGTAAGTGCGTTCATTTTCTCCTGTCGTTCTTGAGGCAACTCCATCCAATTTACAGGTAGCTCGTCGATCAATCGAAATTCTGCTCTCCATTCCTTGCCTTTTGCATCGACACAGGACATATGAGCAGGACGGCCGGGCAGGCCGCCTTCGAAGTAATCTCCATCCACCTCTACTCTGGTCAAATTTCCACCTGCTAACATTTCCTCCACATGTGCTCGCTCATCCGGCCCTAGGTATTTAGTAGCCAAAGCACGAATATCCTTCTTCAGGCGCGGATTGACGAAGTAGCCGACTGGAAGCTTGGGAGGCATGTCGGTCGCTGTCATAAATAGAGAGAGAGAGATAGATAGATAGAACGAGAGAAAGAGAGAGAGAGAGAGAGATAGATAGAGAGAGAGAGAGAGAGAGATAGATAATATTATTACCGGGGCGTCCGATAAACAAATTGATCGGTTCTCCTCTGGGATCATCACGCACTCCATGAAAATCCTGTGCGTCTCCCCAAGTAGCGATCTCTACAGTCGGCAAAGCGTCAGGATCTTTCTTGGTGATTCTATATGCCAAGGGTTTGTTGTAGTTTTTGAAACTCTTGTTCATACACGGGCTAAAATGAGTCATCCAGTCGTAGTTACATCCGAGAACAACCAGCACATGCCTCTTCTTGTGCTGCTTCTTGAATGCAAGAATGAGCTTTAATAACGCTTGAGCGATGTTAGTTGTCAGGAAGGTGCTCTTCCACCCGATATCCATAACTCGAAATTCCTGATCATCTCCATCGTGCCCGTGCCCTGGTGGTTTGCGATGTGACTCTACTTGGAAACGGATTCCTCTGTCAACGACATTGAGCCCAAGGAAGCCCAGCATCGCCCACGCGGTGTTATCACCAGCTCCGTCCCACTCAAGATATAATTTCCACGCTTGCATTGTGCGAGGGTTCCGAAGTTGCCAATGTAAAAGTGCGGCAAGCATAGTAATGTTGCTGTTCGCGCCGTGTTCTACTGCGCCTTCAAGGTACGTCAGAATAAAATGCGTATCGGTAGTGTAGCAGGTATTGATTCCAACGCAAAGGCGAAACACAATTTTTCCTTTGAAATCTTTCGCGGCGCGGCGGCAAGATGGGATCTTCACTGGCGGTTTCATATCGGCTGATATGACTGTGGCAGCAAAATCTGCTGGTGCTGCCTTCTTGCGCTGCATGCTGGCAACGCGGCACGCCCTGTGAATTTTGTGATGAAGCCTGCTACGGCGACGCCATTCTTGAGCTTCTACTTCAGTCCTGAAACCGTTAGAATGATAAGCAGCAAGCTCTGTGCAGATCTCGCATTTTGAGAAATCTCCTTCTGCAAAACAAACCTGTAATAAGTAATGATAACGAAAATATGCATAATACCTCTGACAAACTTGACGTGCGGAAAATCCATGCGCCAAACTTTGTTGATCGTATTGTCTGTCGGAGGATTATTTGGATCAACTCGTTTCGAACAACCAAACCGAAGGCACATATCTTTCCAATTCTCGCGAACATAGTTTTGGACTCCTGCGTCCTGAGCCATTTCTTGCATCCTCCATATTCTGTCGCTGCATATCTCCGGGTAACTCTCCATGAACTTCTCGCAGAGTAATACTGCTACCACATATTCTGTTTCAGGAACGGTTGAGTAGCTTTTTGTCAAAACCTTCGTGTTATTTGCAAGAAGTTTGTGTGCTCTTGACAGAACTTTATCACCGATCCCGTAGATACGCTGCCAGGCTACTTTGCACACAGCCTCCGTTAAATACATATACTGAAACGATCCAGTTTTTGTTTGAAACGATTCAAGCTGCGAAGCTGCCCAAGAATAAAGCTCACTGAGAGACGATGACGCATTCTTCGCTCTCGTGTAAAGCACATCACGCGTGTCGATAAATGAATAACACTTCCACTTTTTGCAGCAGACAGACTTAACTTCCCTGTCCAAGTCGGCGAAGGTAATCTCCAAAAGTCTTTGGAGCGCAGACGGTCTCTGAAGCTTCACTGCACCTTTCGTGCGACTTTTCATCGTGTAGGGGCGCGTTGGATTCTTACGTGGTCTGCTGTAAGGAATTGGTGATAATCTCATGATGTTATACAACAGCTCATTCGATTCCATAAGCTCGTCGAAGTTCAATCGAAGCTCGTTGGATAATTCCGCATCGTCCACGCCGACCAGAGGAGGAAGCAATCCAGGGTTGATAGATGCAGCATCACCGTTTGAATCAGTATCTGAACACTCTTCGTCGACGTTCTACGCAAACAAGATCGCTTATGAACATTAACCAGCATGAACATAGACAGGTAGAGAAAAAAAATTACCATGGAGCCAGTAGGAAGATATAGTCTAGAGCTGCTGCAGCTACTAACATCATATACTGTAGTGACAGTAGAACTGTCTGACTGTTTCCAGCTGTCGAGGTTAGCATCAACGTCAGGAACACCGGCCTGTAAAAAAGAATCTTCTCAGTAATAATTTTCATTTATTTATTTTTTACCTGTGCATCACTCAAGCTTGATTTTTCTGTGATGACTGTAATGTCCGAGCTTTCCCTGGGCAGAAGCGTGCGGCGACTATCTGAAATTGAGGACACGCTGTCGAGAAGCTTCCTCTTTTTTTCCGGCGGAATAGATCATGACCTGGAGAGCGGTTGCTTTCCATCAGAACTAATACTGCTGACCGACGCTAAAAGTTCAACCTTTGCTTCATGAAGCAAGGAAATTGACTTAAGTGGAAGCGGATGTTCTTTCTCAGGAACGATGAAACATACATGACCAATGTCAGTCTCGAACAGGAAAACTGGGATTTTAGCTCCTTCCTTGGCAGCCTCTTTCAACCAGACCGGATGGTCTGGATTAGGCGCATAGCTGAGCAAAATCTCTTGATCTTTCGATATTGCGGTGGTGACAGTCACAATAGGAGTACCCTTGCTGACCTGACATTATTTACAACAATATTTATAGAAAAAATACAACACACGTAACAAAAACTTACATTGCATGGATGTATGTAACAACTAACATAATTTACCTTCACGTTCGGTCGGCAAGTGTCCTCGTCGAGCTTGTTGAACCCTTGCGATGAAGAGTTGATGAGATGCATTGCATTCCTGCTCGATTCGTTAATGAATTTAATTGGATGCATCCCTGTTTGCAGGGAACTCCCAATTTTCATTGTGAAATGATAAGAAAATGCAGCATGATCTGCAGCACGCAAAGACTTTCCTCCTGGTTCGAGGAGCCCAAGCTGAAAAGAAGGAGGAATGTATTTATCAGCAAAGACTCCGTAGCCACCACCACGGTGTGCCACATATATCGGCGCCTTGCTAGCCCTCAGCATGG
>WBZZ01005994.1:130000-147500 GCA_019918135.1 Paulinella micropora | reverse complement strand
AGTGTTGGAACTGCCCTTGCGGGGGTGTCATTAGAGCTTATCGTCAATTCTTCGTACTCCCCTCACGGGTGAGACGATGGAGGCGCATGTGCAGAAATGCATCAGCCATTGACAGAGAAGCACTATTATTATTATTATTATTATTATTTGTTGGAACTGCCCTTGCGGGGGTGTCATTAGAGCTTATCCGTCAATTCTTCGTACTCCCCTCACGGGTGAGACGATGGAGGCGCATGTGCAGAAATGCATCAGCCATTGACAGAGAAGCACTATTATTATTATTATTATTATTATTATTATTATTATTATTATTATTATTATTATTATTATTATTATTATTATTATTATTATTATTATTCCATCTGGGCCCTGTCGCCAGTTCGATTCCCGTCGGTGCCACCAGTATTTTCATTCAACATACCGGTCTATTTCTGGACCAGTATTTTCATTGAACATACCGGCCCGTCTGGAAGTGTTGGAACTGCCCTTGCGGGGGTGTCATTAGAGCTTATCGTCAATTCTTCGTACTCCCCTCACGGGTGAGACGATGGAGGCGCATGTGCAGAAATGCATCAGCCATTGACAGAGAAGCACTATTATTATTATTATTATTATTATTATTATTAGCCCAGTGGTCAAGTTCTACCATCTGGGCCCTGTCGCCAGTTCGATTCCCGTCGGTGCCACCAGTATTTTCATTGAACATACCGGTCTATTTCTGGACCAGTATTTTCATTGAACATACCGGCCCGTCTGGAAGTGTTGGAACTGCCCTTGCGGGGGTGTCATTAGAGCTTATCGTCAATTCTTCGTACTCCCCTCACGGGTGAGACGATGGAGGCGCATGTGCAGAAATGCATCAGCCATTGACAGAGAAGCACTATTATTATTATTATTATTATTATTATTATTATTATTATTATTATTATTATTATTATTCTCAAGGCGTTAAACTGTGACGCCAACTCATAACCCTTTGGTGGTAGATGCTGGGGAGGAGGGTCGTTGCGCGCGTAAAAGATCTTAAACTCCGCATATGCTGGTTGATACCCCAGGACCCAGCAGACACCAGATTGTTATGGGTGGGGTTTCGAGGTAGCTCTAGCAACCGCGCTTGGTGTATGCACTTGCACATTCGGTGACGTCTCGCAAGAGGTTGCTGGGACTGCGGAATAACCTCGGCTTAGTGCAGTCTTGCCCTCAGGAGCTCCATCGGTGGCCCCGATCATCAGGCGAGAGACTGACACGGGGGGGTGGAGGACCTCGAACAAGGGTATTGGAGGCTTATGTCCGTTGAGGATACGCCATTAGCTGCATCAGTACGCCTCAGATATAGTATTATTATTATTATTATTATTTAGTGAGTACATAGGCCATCGGTCCCTTTCCATGGGCTGATTGGTATAAAGCTCCTAGAGTAATGTTTTATGCCGTCACTTCCTTTATTCCACCGATTGGTGTGGAGACTTTCCTTATGGAATGGAGGACTGGATGCACATGGCCTTTTGGCTCAGCAATTGGCAGACGATACATATTATTATTATTATTATTATTATTATTATTATTATTATTATTATTATTATTATTATTATTATTATTATTATTTTGTTATTATTATTATTATTGGATAGCATAGTTTAGAGAGGGGAGTATAGATACTTAGCTTTAGTATATTTAGCTAGTGTGTGTGGCCTTCTATCAGTGAGCCTTTCCCTGTTTTTTTTTTCGAGTATATTTCTTCTAACGGGAAGCGCTGCCATTTTTTTCAATTTAAACTCTCTTTTTATTATTATTATGATTCTTCCTCTTTTGCTGCTGCTTTAATTAGCTTGCTCTTTAAGTTCACATCCGAGGACAACAAACATCGGGAGGGGGCGCTCGCGCTCGACGTTGCACTTACAAAGTACAACAATTTCGAACTGAAGGCGTCCACGCAAGTGGAGACATGTGAGGGTGAAACTTCACCTTGTGCTCCCGGGTCTTTTTCCCTATAAGTATGAAAGATTTTTATAAACTGATTGTTTATTTTTTATTTGCAGGCTCTTCATTGTCTTTCCCATTGGTTGGCGCAAGAAGACTCCTGCGCAAGTCAATCGAGGTACTGTATGTTTTTCAAAATTCACAAGCTGCACATATTTTTTATACTTGAATGTTGCAGGATCGAAGCGCTTCATTTTTGCTGCGCGCGAGGTCGACACTGACGGCGATGGCAAGGCTGACGAAATCCAATATCAGCTCATGGGTTTTTTTGGTTTTAACCTTAAACACTCTTGCATGCTTGATCCGTCGCCGATGGACTTCGAGAAGCAGGTGAAGCCCGCGTGGCTCCTCTACGTCGGTAACCCCACGAACCCGCCTATGATTTGCAACTGGCGGAAGCGGGAGCTTTTGCTTCTGTACGAAGCAAACAAGGTCATTTCTTCTTCCTCTTCTTCTTCTTCTTCTTCTTCTTCTTCTTCTTCCTCTTCTTCTTCCATTTTTCTTTTTCTTCTTCATGTACATGTTATTATTCTTCTTCACCACCAGCTCCATCTTTTTTTTTTTTTTTTTTTTTTTTTTTTTTTTTTTGGCATCTTCCTTTTCTTTATTTTGCATATTTACTGCATGCTCGCCTGAAACGTTAGAAGAAGAATCAAAAAAAGGGCCCGACTGAGCCTCGCTCTTCGGGCAGGCCAAAAAAACTGAGATTCGGTAGCAACATTGTATGTAATGAAAAATGAAGGATGTATGTAATATTGTTTGGTTCTTTGTGCAGAATCCATCGACGTCGACGATGTTCCAAACGTTCCAGACGTCCCTGAAGAAGAAGAGACCCCTGAGCCTCCTATGCCTAAGGGGTCCAGCAAGAAAAACCCAGGTACTAGCAAATTTCATCTTTTTTTTGTGCTTTTTTTTCAGTGTTTCTAATTTCTGACGTGACTAGGCAAGCCGAAGTCCAAAAAGCTCGCGGTCGACGCTGATGAAGTGGACATGTCGTTGGAGGTATAATCTTTCCTACTCCTTCTTCTTCTTTTTCTTTTTTTTGTGAGGGGGGGGGGCTCCCCGGGGGGGGGGGGGCAAAAGGTCTCTTTGGGCGCCGCAGCATATAGTTTAGAGAGGGGAGTACAGCTACTAGCTTTAGTATGGCTAGCTAGTGTGTGAGGCATTCTATCAGTGAGCCTTTCCCTGTCTTTTTTTTCCGAGTATAATCTCTCTAACGGGAAGCGCTGACATTTTTTTTTCAAACTTTATTATTATTATTATTATTATTATTATTATTAATGGACACCGTGATAGCCCAGTGGTCAAGTTCTACCATCTGGGCCCTGTCGCCAGTTCGATTCCCGTCGGTGCCACCAGTATTTTCATTGAACATACCGGTCTATTTCTGGACCAGTATTTTCATTGAACATACCGGTCCGTCTGGAAGTGTTGGAACTGCCCTTGCGGGGGTGTCATTAGAGCTTATCGTCAATTCTTCGTACTCCCCTCACGGGTGAGACGATGGAGGCGCATGTGCAGAAATGCATCAGCCATTGACAGAGAAGCACTATTATTATTATTATTATTATTATTATTATTATTATTATTATTATTATTATTATTATTATTATTATTATTCTCAAGGCGTTAAACTGTGACGCCAACTCATAACCCTTTGGTGGTAGATGCTGGGGAGGAGGGTCGTTGCGCGCGTAAAAGATCTTAAACTCCGCATATGCTGGTTGATACCCCAGGACCCAGCAGACACCAGATTGTTATGGGTGGGGTTTCGAGGTAGCTCTAGCAACCGCGCTTGGTGTATGCACTTGCACATTCGGTGACGTCTCGCAAGAGGTTGCTGGGACTGCGGAATAACCTCGGCTTAGTGCAGTCTTGCCCTCAGGAGCTCCATCGGTGGCCCCGATCATCAGGCGAGAGACTGACACGGGGGGGTGGAGGACCTCGAACAAGGGTATTGGAGGCTTATGTCCGTTGAGGATACGCCATTAGCTGCATCAGTACGCCTCAGATATAGTATTATTATTATTATTATTATTTAGTGAGTACATAGGCCATCGGTCCCTTTCCATGGGCTGATTGGTATAAAGCTCCTAGAGTAATGTTTTATGCCGTCACTTCCTTTATTCCACCGATTGGTGTGGAGACTTTCCTTATGGAATGGAGGACTGGATGCACATGGCCTTTTGGCTCAGCAATTGGCAGACGATACATATTATTATTATTATTATTATTATTATTATTATTATTATTATTATTATTATTATTATTATTATTATTATTATTATTATTATTATTATTATTATTATTATTATTATTATTATTATTATTATTATTATTATTATTTTGGACACCGTGATAGCCCAGTGGTCAAGTTCTACCATCTGGGCCCTGTCGCCAGTTCGATTCCCGTCGGTGCCACCAGTATTTTCATTGAACATACCGGTCTATTTCTGGACCAGTATTTTCATTGAACATACCGGTCCGTCTGGAAGTGTTGGAACTGCCCTTGCGGGGGTGTCATTAGAGCTTATCGTCAATTCTTCGTACTCCCCTCACGGGTGAGACGATGGAGGCGCATGTGCAGAAATGCATCAGCCATTGACAGAGAAGCACTATTATTATTATTATTATTATTATTATTATCATTATTATTATTATTATTATTATTATTATTATTATTATTATTATTATTATTATTATTATTATTATTATTATTATTATTATTATTATTATTATTTTGTTATTATTATTATTATTCGATAGCATAGTTTAGAGAGGGGAGTATAGATACTTAGCTTTAGTATAGTTAGCTAGTGTGTGTGGCCTTCTATCAGTGATTATTATTATTATTATTATTATTATTATTATTATTATTATTATTATTATTATTATTATTATTATTATTATTATTATTATTATTTTGTTATTATTATTATTATTCGATAGCATAGTTTAGAGAGGGGAGTATAGATACTTAGCTTTAGTATAGTTAGCTAGTGTGTGTGGCCTTCTATCAGTGAGCCTTTCCCTGTTTTTTTTTCGAGTATATTTCTTCTAACGGGAAGCGCTGCCATTTTTTTCAATTTAAACTCTCTTTTTATTATTATTATGATTCTTCCTCTTTTGCTGCTGCTTTAATTAGCTTGCTCTTTAAGTTCACATCCGAGGACAACAAACATCGGGAGGGGGCGCTCGCGCTCGACGTTGCACTTACAAAGTACAACAATTTCGAACTGAAGGCGTCCACGCAAGTGGAGACATGTGAGGGTGAAACTTCACCTTGTGCTCCCGGGTCTTTTTCCCTATAAGTATGAAAGATTTTTATAAACTGATTGTTTATTTTTTATTTGCAGGCTCTTCATTGTCTTTCCCATTGGTTGGCGCAAGAAGACTCCTGCGCAAGTCAATCGAGGTACTGTATGTTTTTCAAAATTCACAAGCTGCACATATTTTTTATACTTGAATGTTGCAGGATCGAAGCGCTTCATTTTTGCTGCGCGCGAGGTCGACACTGACGGCGATGGCAAGGCTGACGAAATCCAATATCAGCTCATGGGTTTTTTTGGTTTTAACCTTAGACACTCTTGCATGCTTGATCCGTCGCCGATGGACTTCGAGAAGCAGGTGAAGCCCGCGTGGCTCCTCTACGTCGGTAACCCCACGAACCCGCCTATGATTTGCAACTGGCGGAAGCGGGAGCTTTTGCTTCTGTACGAAGCAAACAAGGTCATTTCTTCTTCTTCTTCTTCTTCTTCTTCTTCTTCTTCTTCTTCTTCTTCTTCTTCTTCTTCTTCTTCTTCTTCTTCTTCTTCTTCTTCCTCTTCTTCTTCCATTTTTCTTTTTCTTCTTCATGTACATGTTATTATTCTTCTTCACCACCAGCTCCATCTTTTTTTTTTTTTTTTTGTTTTTTTTTTTTGGCATCTTCCTTTTCTTTATTTTGCATATTTACTGCATGCTCGCCTGAAACGTTAGAAGAAGAATCAAAAAAAGGGCCCGACTGAGCCTCGCTCTTCGGGCAGGCCAAAAAAACTGAGATTCGGTAGCAACATTGTATGTAATGAAAAATGAAGGATGTATGTAATATTGTTTGGTTCTTTGTGCAGAATCCATCGACGTCGACGATGTTCCAAACGTTCCAGACGTCCCTGAAGAAGAAGAGACCCCTGAGCCTCCTATGCCTAAGGGGTCCAGCAAGAAAAACCCAAATTTCATCTTTTTTTTGTGCTTTTTTTTCAGTGTTTCTAATTTCTGACGTGACTAGGCAAGCCGAAGTCCAAAAAGCTCGCGGTCGACGCTGATGAAGTGGACATGTCGTTGGAGGTATAATCTTTCCTACTCCTTCTTCTTCTTTTTCTTTTTTTGTGAGGGGGGGGGGGCTCCCCGGGGGGGGGGGGCAAAAGGTCTCTTTGGGCGCCGCAGCATATAGTTTAGAGAGGGGAGTATAGCTACTAGCTTTAGTATGGCTAGCTAGTGTGTGAGGCATTCTATCAGTGAGCCTTTCCCTGTCTTTTTTTTCCGAGTATAATCTCTCTAACGGGAAGCGCTGACATTTTTTTTTCAAACTTTATTATTATTATTATTATTATTATTATTAATGGACACCGTGATAGCCCAGTGGTCAAGTTCTACCATCTGGGCCCTGTCGCCAGTTCGATTCCCGTCGGTGCCACCAGTATTTTCATTGAACATACCGGTCTATTTCTGGACCAGTATTTTCATTGAACATACCGGTCCGTCTGGAAGTGTTGGAACTGCCCTTGCGGGGGTGTCATTAGAGCTTATCGTCAATTCTTCGTACTCCCCTCACGGGTGAGACGATGGAGGCGCATGTGCAGAAATGCATCAGCCATTGACAGAGAAGCACTATTATTATTATTATTATTATTATTATTATTATTATTATTATTATTATTATTATTATTATTATTATTCTCAAGGCGTTAAACTGTGACGCCAACTCATAACCCTTTGGTGGTAGATGCTGGGGAGGAGGGTCGTTGCGCGCGTAAAAGATCTTAAACTCCGCATATGCTGGTTGATACCCCAGGACCCAGCAGACACCAGATTGTTATGGGTGGGGTTTCGAGGTAGCTCTAGCAACCGCGCTTGGTGTATGCACTTGCACATTCGGTGACGTCTCGCAAGAGGTTGCTGGGACTGCGGAATAACCTCGGCTTAGTGCAGTCTTGCCCTCAGGAGCTCCATCGGTGGCCCCGATCATCAGGCGAGAGACTGACACGGGGGGGTGGAGGACCTCGAACAAGGGTATTGGAGGCTTATGTCCGTTGAGGATACGCCATTAGCTGCATCAGTACGCCTCAGATATAGTATTATTATTATTATTATTATTTAGTGAGTACATAGGCCATCGGTCCCTTTCCATGGGCTGATTGGTATAAAGCTCCTAGAGTAATGTTTTATGCCGTCACTTCCTTTATTCCACCGATTGGTGTGGAGACTTTCCTTATGGAATGGAGGACTGGATGCACATGGCCTTTTGGCTCAGCAATTGGCAGACGATACATATTATTATTATTATTATTATTATTATTATTATTATTATTATTATTATTATTATTATTATTATTATTATTATTATTATTTTGTTATTATTATTATTATTGGATAGCATAGTTTAGAGAGGGGAGTATAGATACTTAGCTTTAGTATATTTAGCTAGTGTGTGTGGCCTTCTATCAGTGAGCCTTTCCCTGTTTTTTTTTTCGAGTATATTTCTTCTAACGGGAAGCGCTGCCATTTTTTTCAATTTAAACTCTCTTTTTATTATTATTATGATTCTTCCTCTTTTGCTGCTGCTTTAATTAGCTTGCTCTTTAAGTTCACATCCGAGGACAACAAACATCGGGAGGGGGCGCTCGCGCTCGACGTTGCACTTACAAAGTACAACAATTTCGAACTGAAGGCGTCCACGCAAGTGGAGACATGTGAGGGTGAAACTTCACCTTGTGCTCCCGGGTCTTTTTCCCTATAAGTATGAAAGATTTTTATAAACTGATTGTTTATTTTTTATTTGCAGGCTCTTCATTGTCTTTCCCATTGGTTGGCGCAAGAAGACTCCTGCGCAAGTCAATCGAGGTACTGTATGTTTTTCAAAATTCACAAGCTGCACATATTTTTTATACTTGAATGTTGCAGGATCGAAGCGCTTCATTTTTGCTGCGCGCGAGGTCGACACTGACGGCGATGGCAAGGCTGACGAAATCCAATATCAGCTCATGGGTTTTTTTGGTTTTAACCTTAAACACTCTTGCATGCTTGATCCGTCGCCGATGGACTTCGAGAAGCAGGTGAAGCCCGCGTGGCTCCTCTACGTCGGTAACCCCACGAACCCGCCTATGATTTGCAACTGGCGGAAGCGGGAGCTTTTGCTTCTGTACGAAGCAAACAAGGTCATTTCTTCTTCCTCTTCTTCTTCTTCTTCTTCTTCTTCTTCTTCTTCTTCCTCTTCTTCTTCCATTTTTCTTTTTCTTCTTCATGTACATGTTATTATTCTTCTTCACCACCAGCTCCATCTTTTTTTTTTTTTTTTTTTTTTTTTTTTTTTTTTTTTGGCATCTTCCTTTTCTTTATTTTGCATATTTACTGCATGCTCGCCTGAAACGTTAGAAGAAGAATCAAAAAAAGGGCCCGACTGAGCCTCGCTCTTCGGGCAGGCCAAAAAAACTGAGATTCGGTAGCAACATTGTATGTAATGAAAAATGAAGGATGTATGTAATATTGTTTGGTTCTTTGTGCAGAATCCATCGACGTCGACGATGTTCCAAACGTTCCAGACGTCCCTGAAGAAGAAGAGACCCCTGAGCCTCCTATGCCTAAGGGGTCCAGCAAGAAAAACCCAGGTACTAGCAAATTTCATCTTTTTTTTGTGCTTTTTTTTCAGTGTTTCTAATTTCTGACGTGACTAGGCAAGCCGAAGTCCAAAAAGCTCGCGGTCGACGCTGATGAAGTGGACATGTCGTTGGAGGTATAATCTTTCCTACTCCTTCTTCTTCTTTTTCTTTTTTTTGTGAGGGGGGGGGGGCTCCCCGGGGGGGGGGGGCAAAAGGTCTCTTTGGGCGCCGCAGCATATAGTTTAGAGAGGGGAGTACAGCTACTAGCTTTAGTATGGCTAGCTAGTGTGTGAGGCATTCTATCAGTGAGCCTTTCCCTGTCTTTTTTTTCCGAGTATAATCTCTCTAACGGGAAGCGCTGACATTTTTTTTTCAAACTTTATTATTATTATTATTATTATTATTATTATTATTATTATTATTATTATTATTATTATTATTATTATTATTATTATTATTATTATTCATCTGGGCCCTGTCGGCAGTTCGATTCCCGTCGGTGCCACCAGTATTTTCATTGAACATACCGCTCCGTCTGGACCAGTATTTTCATTGAACATACCGGTCCGTCTGGAAGTGTTGGAACTGCCCTTGCGGGGGTGTCATTAGAGCTTATCGTCAATTCTTCGTACTCCCCTCACGGGTGAGACGATGGAGGCGCATGTGCAGAAATGCATCAGCCATTGACAGAGAAGCACTATTATTATTATTATTATTATTATTATTATTATTATTATTATTATTATTATTCTCAAGGCGTTAAACTGTGACGCCAACTCATAACCCTTTGGTGGTAGATGCTGGGGAGGAGGGTCGTTGCGCGCGTAAAAGATCTTAAACTCCGCATATGCTGGTTGATAGCCCAGGACCCAGCAGACACCAGATTGTTATAGGTGGGGTTTCGAGGCAGCTCTAGCAACCGCGCTTGGTGTATGCACTTGCACATTCGGTGACGTCTTGCAAGAGGTTGCTGGGTAGTTCGTCTGCCGGCGTGTCGAAGGAAGTCGTTCAGGATCTTGTGAACAAGGCAATGTCAGAACAAGCCGCATCCATTAAGGAAATGCTAGCAGAAGAAAGAAAGTTGAGAGAGGAGGAAAGGAAGAAAAAAGAAGCGCAAGATCGGAAGGAAAAAGAGGCGCAAGAGAAGCGACAACGGGAAGAGGAGAGAAGAAAGAGAAAGAATTCGAAGAAGGAGAAGGAGGAGAAGGAGGAGGAGGAAAGCTCAGAAGAAGAGAACGAGAGAGTGAAGAAGAAGAAGAAGAATAACAAGAACAAGAAAAACTATGATGATAATGATAACAACAACAACAACAACAGCAACAACAACAGCAACAACAACAACAACAACAACAAAAATAGTAAGAGCGAGAGAGAAAGCTTGCTGGAGGATCTCATCGCGCGGATGGCAGCTGGCGCTCTGTCTGCTGGTAACTCACCTTCCACCCCCCAACGCGGCACCGGTCTCACCGCTCCCAGCTCACCTAACGCATGGGAGTTTGTTTTAGCATCGCTTGCGCTGACTCGGCGCTAACTTCAAATGCACGCACCAGGTAGTTTGAATAGCTTTCACTTTTCTCCTTCATCTGAAAGATGTTTGAACTTGTTTTGTGTTTTTTTTCTTTGTAGTAGTGTAGTATTAATCGTAATTTTTTGCACTGGCAGGTTTGTTATGGTCGAAAGCGGGATTAAGAACGTTTGTCGCGTGCAAGAGTTAAACAAACTTCTAATTTAGTTAGTATGATATTACGGAGTTAGATTTATTATTTTTTTTAGTAATTAAAGAAATTTTGTTGTAGAATCTATGTATTTTGCGTGGCGACATCGCACTTCTCTTCCTCCCCCGTTCCCCCCTCCCCCCCCCCCCCGGGGGGAATTTATTGTAGGTAAAAGCAATGTTTATTATCATAATAAAGTAAAATGCTTAATGTAAACAAAGATAAACAAAATTAAAAGCAAATTCTGCATGTTGGGCATTGTTATCATCATAGATTCATAGTAGCCGGGACTATGAAAAAGGAGAAAGATTACCGTGTCGGACCGGTTCCTGCCCACCTCTGAAGATGAAGTTAAAGTGTATTACAATTAATAAAAACATGTTTTAATGTTATTTTTATATGTTCTGCAATCAGTGAATTGATTTCCTTTCATTTCCACACGTTTTCAAAAAAGTCCATATACTTCATGGAAAATTTCGGAAAAAGGGATACCCCCAAGATTGTCGAATGTTTAGTTATATCAGACAGTGTAACAAAACCAAACAGTACACAATGTAAGAATACTATGATTGCTAACTTAAAAAAAATTGGTGTGAGGATCAAAAAGGGCAGCCCAAGGGCCGATCAATTCCCTCAATCGTCATTTCCTCGAATGTATAGAAAAAGTAAAAGAATGAAACAAGGAAAATGATGACAAAGACACAATAGACGCTCTCCACATTCAGTCACTAGGTCTCACGCTTACTAGATTGCTCACGCTATCACACACCCCCCGAGCTCTATATGCTATCATAATCATTACATAAGCCATTCGCAATCATCAATTCTATCTTCATTAGTTCTTCATGCTCTCTCATGACTAGTTATGTTCTAAGTCTATAAACGCAAACTGAAATAGTGCAGGTAGCTAGTCTGAACTGCTCACTCAACGTTAAATCAAAGAATAAGCAAAAGACTAACAACATGCAGATAAAATCATGCAATACAAGCAAAAATGTAAGATAAATAATAAAAAGAGACATAATGAGTCAACACATAACGCATTGGGGTACATCATAGTAATAAGTGACTGTATGTATAATATTGCCATAAAATAAGCGAAATACGCAACACGCATACGACAACATCAACACATCCATCTCAATACGTCTATTCTCTGTCAGTTATATCACCGCCTACGCTCAACCTACCATCACACTCTAGGCTTTACAGGCTATCAGCTAATTTGACTTCGCCTGTCAACAGCTAATATCTCTATGACTGACATCATCATCAGCAATTGCTATATTCGCTGTAGCTATGCACCCCCCCAGCTCTATACACAACTATTATTGCTGGCCAAGTATGTATGAGTTAAAACATCGACAAAGCTATGAATAAAACGACAACGTCATAAAAAGTCGGAATTAAACAAATGTCTTGTGTCAGGGTGTCTCTCTCTGTGTTTTTGGCAACGAAAGTGCCAATGCCAAACACAAAATGAACACAATGCCATACTCATACAACACCAAGACAGTACACAAAGGTGTAACACCGCACGCACCAATACTCGACCCCTCATCAACACAACAGGGTCTGTTGCGATGTCCGCAAAATTCGGTAAAATTTCGTTTCACCTTGATGAAAATGTCCGTAAAATACGTGATACTTCGCCATACAAACATGTCATCTCTCATGCAATCCTTCAACCATAACAGCTTCTTTCGCCCCTCGGCTCTTATCTGTGCCTTAGTCTCTGGGGTCATCCTAACGGGCACTCTAATGAACGGCCTACTCAGTGGCTCTTTTCAATTGCTTCTTAGCTCTTTTTGAGAGAGAGAACCTACACTAATCACACACGAAATGAGACGCTACTCTATCCCACTGCTCTATCCGTTCTCAATCTCTCATTAAACTGGACTATTCTGTTATTATCTGTCTATCTATTAGACGCAAGAGAAGAGAAAGAAAATTATTCGACTGCTGACATAATCTAGCTGAATGTATTTATGTGTCTACCTTCCTGTACCTATGACCCCATCGACCTTAACGCTAACTCCTACTGGTGTGAGATGGGATAAAATGTGGGCTTTGCCCTTTTTAAATTCACTTTCGTTGCCTGGCAGCGCTATCTCGATTGAGGTCATGGTTACCGTAGACAACTTTCAATCAGAGCAAAAAACTTTTAAACCGATTGGACTCTCTGCCACTCTGCTCTGTACTCACCTTTTAGCTGGGTGAGGCTTTTCCTCCGGGCAAGACTGTTCCGTTCTCAGTTTTGTGAAATTGTCAGGTATTGATCTACTGAGAAAGTCACTGTCACTGTCTCTATCTCGTTGTGCGGACTGAACCCGAGCCAATCAAGGCTTCATAACCTTTAAGCAGTTAATGCTTGCGGTTTACATAGAGGTTAGTGGAGTTCTTGGCAGTGAAGCCAAGTGTCCGATCACAATATTAATAAAGAAGACAAATCTGAATACAGAAACAATCTTTAATCAGTCATTGCCCTATGATGAAAGGAAGGAAAATTGACACGTCACTACTCAAAACTAACTACACTAGGTGTTGGTACTGACATTCCAGAAAATAAGATGAATTACTTAATAAAGGTAATAGTATGGAAATACTAAAGTTCAGGACTGAAATTAAGTAATAGTGACAAAAAGGCAATTGATTGCATCCGTCTAATTTATGATAAAATTAAGTATTACTACTCGACTAAACTAAATTAATAATTCTATGGGAATAGCGGGTGAGTGAGGAGGATCACAGCATAGCCAAGATGAGATAAATGCGATGAATGCATGGACGTTTGATGAGAGATGTGATTATGCTCCGCAGTTTGATGCATTTGCTGCGTTAGATGAAGAGCTAAAGGCAGTAGGCCATAAAACACCCAAAAGAACAATGGAAACAATAATCACCAATGCCCTACAAAACCCTGAGTATGCGTCAGAGGGGTGAGCTTAAAGGATTGGGGAGAATGGATGAGCACGCTGAAAATGAATAAGAAGCAGCATGCATGGTCTTTTGAGGAATGGTGGGAGGAGTTGGAAGAAAAAGCATTGGAAATAAACAGAAATAAAGAAAGAGAGAAGAAGATGAAGAAAGAAAAAGCACACGCAGGGAAAGATGCCAACAAAAGAGAGAAAGGGCAGAGAGGCGTTTGTTTTTGGTTTCAAAGAGAGAGTGGATGCAAGTGGGGGGATGAGTGTCGTTTTGCTCATAAAGAGGGGCCAGTCACTTTGCGTAGTGTGCCTGGGGTATGCTACATGTTTGAACAGTTAGGCAGCTGTGATAGATCTAACTGTAGGTATAAACACACCACCACGTACAAGAAAGGGGGAGGGAAAGGAACAGGAACGAGAAAGATGTAACAGCATGTGTTCTCCGCATGTGAGAAGGAGTGCAGGATGTGTGGGGGTGAGCACAGACTACAGATGATGAATATGCAGAGATGAAGAAGGCGAGAGAAGAGCCAGGTGAGAAGGAAGAAGAGAGAGAAGAAAAGAGAGAAAAAGGTGAACATGGAAGGTTAGGTAGGGGGAGTGAGTCAGACACCTCTGACACAGATGAAGAAGTGTTGATGACGCCTAGAAAGGCAGCGAGATTTTTACGAGAGAGAGCAGGCATGGTCAAGGAGAAGGCACACATGGGTAAAGTGAAGCTAGCGAAAGAGAGAGAAGTCTGTCGTCAATGTGAGGGGCGCCGGAGTGTCAGGTGAGCAGCAATGTTTTGTATGCACTCATGACATGGAGAGTAAGCATGAATGTGTTGTTGCGAGAGGCAGCTTATGGTCTGTTGAGAAGGCAATTTTGCGGGCTGCATACAAATCAGGAAAGAGAAAGAGAGAAGGAAGACTCAGGGATGGGGGAGCAAAACAATCTTAGCCCTACGGAGGCTAAACCGTTAGTTGAGAAAACAAAGAAAGAGAAGGAAAAGCGCTCAAAGCGCAGAAGTAAGGAAGAAGAAAGGAAAGGCAGTGATCGCAACCAACAAGTCAAGTCTCATCAAAGGGGAACACGCGGAAAAGGGCAACGACGACCAGTGGGAAAACAGTGGGGCGGACAGCGCCATCGACTGTCACAGCGGACTCGGCGCAACGACTATGACTTTTTACGGCGGCTCCCGCATCAGAAGTTAAGTTTTGTGAGCGTGACACAAAGTTAGTTTTATAGAGTTAGTGCATATTGTTGTTGAAAGTTAGAAGGCTCCGTTAATTTCTGAATAGTGCTGCGAATATTAGCATCATATATGCGAGGTTATTAGCATAAGGTAGATGGGGCCGTTATTCCTAAATACTAACTAAATAGGGGGGCAATGGACAATTTTATTAATAATATTAATAGTATTTAGTCATACCGGCCCACCCCAAGGACAATTACCTATTTTACCTATATCACTCTAAGTGTAACGGTGAATTCAAAGCTTTGGCGGTTTAGGGTGTGGCGCTTAGTGACGTGCTGATCGTGCATCTCTAATAAAGTAAAATACGACACTCTCGTTGTCTAGTGAATATAGTTAGGACAGATATCGGTTCAATCATTAAATATCGTACTGTTGTAACAATCTGGAGTCCGAGCCGCTGATAAATCAACTTGGCGGGGTATGAAAATTTCCTAAGCAAGTTTTTCGGAAATTTTCTGAGCAAAAAGAGGTGTCGAGAGAAAAAGCAATGAGCGGGAATGTTTCGGATGATGCGCTTCCGGGGTAAAAATGTTTTTTCTTGAGACGTTTGGGTTACATGTGTGTGCAGACATGTAGGGGCAATGCTTTTCTTGAGCTGTCACCTGGGCCGCTACTTATGCCAAAGCTGTTTTGTAGCGGGGCTGTATACAGGGCTTGGGTTGCTGTGAAGCAGGGGTTTGAGGGACGGACAACTCACAGCACAGACTAGAGAAATGTTGGGTTTCATGGGGTATGGATGTTTTGCTTGGGAAAATAGACATACAGGTACATGCAGAGATGCCAGGAGGCATATTTTTCGAGTGATACAGGCACAGACGCCAAACCTTTACGTGGGCCTTCAATGATAAACAAATAGTATCCAGCTGGATTTAGTCGCTTTAAAGCTCAGCTGATGCCTTGCGCCACACCGCGTGGTGGCTCCCCAAACTTACGGGTATGGTACAGGATATAGATTGCTTGCAGGACAGGGAATGCAGCACTGTCCACGTCTGAAAGCAGCACGGACAGGCAAGCGTAGGAAAAATCCTCTGACAAAACTGAGCGAACAGAGCGAAAGAATATTATCAGAGACGAAAAAGAATCAGGAAAGATAAGCATCGCTTGGCTGCCTTTCGTCTAGTACATGCGAGTGTGTGTGGCTCCTATCCTCTTTTCCCTCCTTGAATCTCTGCTCCCTCGCAGTTTGTCCCCCTCTCACTCACACTCACACAGTTTCAATCATTTATCTCTCTCTCTCTCTCTCTCTCTCTCTCTACTATTTTCAAAAAAATACTTTAAAGCGTACCTTCTCACAAGTATATCACCTATATGAGTATATTAGACATTGATGCTGGGTGTGGAATGTTAAGTACGATAATATACAACCCAATCCACATAAGCAAGGAATGTTCATGGCAACAAAAACAACAAGAACAACAACCAAGGAGAAGGAGGAGGAAGAGGAGGAGGAAAAGGAGGAGGAGGAGAAGAAGAAGAAGAAGAAGGAGAAGGAGAAGAAGAAGAAGAAGAAGAAAAAAGGAGGAGGAGGAGGTGTGTGAGTGTGTGTGTGTGAGAGAGAGAGAGATAGAGAGAGAGTGAGCACAGCTGTCGCACTCGTAGCACCATATGGACAAGTCGCCTGTCCCCAACGCCAGTGCATGGCCTGACAAAACACACACGCCCAAAGAAAAACAACACAAGCCCAAACATAATAATACACACATATTTATACACATATGCACTCAAATATGTATATATTTGCATTATCGTGTGTACATTTTGCGTCATATAACGTGTATATGTATATGCACGATCCATTTTGCGAGTTCATCAACAACTGAAAGTCAACAGCCCTACAAGCTCAGGCAAGACTCAATATCTCTTTCGCGTATGCACACGCGCAAGATGTATACAAAGATGCACAAGCAGAGAAGGCATATTAGCAATCCAGTTCTTGCGATATTTCTACAAAAAATCCCTTTGCCCTGATGGCTGAGAAACCGCGCCTCCACCGCCTCTCTTTCCTCCACCTTCGCTTCCCCCCCCCCCCCCCCCCCACCCCTAGCCCCCTCCACCTCCATTTAATTACCGGCCTGTGCGTGGTGCACCAGAAAGTGCTTCCGTGCCCAGCGCCCGCAGTACACTTCCCCACAGCGCAGGCAAATCTAAAGAAAACAATATATCAGAGTAGGGTGGGGAGAATGTGATGATATGAAATGAAGCGCAAAAGTGCGACAATTGCAGTTATGCAGAATCCAAGGGGAATGTAAACAGAGCATACATATTTGCCATACGAAGGTGATTACATGATGAAAAATAATGTTGAAAATGGTGCGAAGCACTGACCCAGTTTTCGCTCTTATTATAGCAGTCAGCCTGCTGGCATTTGCTCTCTGTAAACAAAAGAAGAAAGAATCTTGCCTACCGTTCCTGTTGGCTGTACTTACCTTTTACATAATTACACAGTAAACTTTTTAATGGGATTTGTGTCAATACATATCTTATTTTCAGCCTAGCTTGGGCCTGGTAGAAGAGAGTAAGTTGACCGAGCGGCACCAGAGACTTAGCCTTTGCCTCCACCTGTACATGCTCTGTACACAACGCCATGCACGTGCAGCAAGCCGCATAGCGTGCCATAAAGCCGAACACACACATGTACACACACTAGGGACATGCTGGCAGAGCCAGGCAGGGACCGGCAACGTGTGCGCAGCGGCGCGTGTGCGGAGCCGCACCGGGCAGAGAGTCCTTGGGCCGCGCCTGTCATACATGCACATGCTTCACACAGGCCCCCTCCTCCTC
>WBZZ01005994.1:100000-127500 GCA_019918135.1 Paulinella micropora | reverse complement strand
GACTTGCATGCCGCCCTAACTCCAGCAGCAGCACAAAGCCCAAGGCGTGACTTGCATGCCGCCGCATTTGGGCACCAGCCACAGCAGACACTGCACCACCACGGGGCCTCTCGACTATATCGACACGTTCAGAGCCTCGACTTACAATTAAACATGCGCACATTACCAACGTGCTAAGAATATTGCAAAAATCAAGGTAGGTTGCATGGTATGATGGGAATGAGGTGGAGAATGCAGGTGCTCAGTCTGGAGGGTTGCTGTGAAGGCTGCTAGAGCGGTAGTTGTCACCAAGGGATCGCCTGCGGCGGCATCGAAGCCTGCCGACACAAGAACTAGCTCTGGCGCAAACTCTGCCACCACAAAACAGCAGACATCAAGCTAATAATAATAATAGTAATAATAATAGTAATACTATAATAATAATAATAATAATAATAATAATAATAGTGCTTCTCTGTCAATGGCTGATGCATTTCTGCACATGCGCCTCCATCGTCTCACCCGTGAGGGGAGTACGAAGAATTGACGATAAGCTCTAATGACACCCCCGCAAGGGCAGTTCCAACACTTCCAGACGGGCCGGTATGTTCAATGAAAATACTGGTCCAGAAATAGACCGGTATGTTCAATGAAAATACTGGTGGCACCGACGGGAATCGAACTGGCGACAGGGCCCAGATGGTAGAACTTGACCACTGGGCTATCACGGTGTCCATAATAATAATAATAATAATAATAATAATAATAGTGCTTCTCTGTCAATGGCTGATGCATTTCTGCACATGCGCCTCCATCGTCTCACCCGTGAGGGGAGTACGAAGAATTGACGATAGGCTCTAATGACACCCCCGCAAGGGCAGTTCCAACACTTCCAGACGGACCGGTATGTTCAATGAAAATACTGGTGGCACCGACGGGAATCGAACTGGCGACAGGGCCCAGATGGTAGAACTTGACCACTGGGCTATCACGGTGTCCATAATAATAATAATAATAATAATAGTAATAATAATAATAATAATAATAATAGCAATAGTAGTGCTTCTCAGTCAATGGCGAATGCATTTCTGCACATATGCCTCCATCGTCTCACCCGCGAGGGGAGTACGAAGATTTGACGATAGGCTCTACTGACACCCCCGCAAGGCAGCTCCAAGCCTTCCAGACAGACCATTACTTTCAAAGAAAATTTCCTTTGAAAATACTGGCCCCGACGGGAATCGAACTGGCGACAGGTCCCAGATGGTAGACCTTAACCACTGGGCTATCGCGGTGCCACAATAGCAATAGTAATAGTAATAATAATAATAATAATGATAATAATAATAATAATAATAATAATAATAATAGTGTATCTCCTGCCAATTGCTGAGCCAAAAGGCCATGTGCATCCAGTCCTCCATTCCATAAGGAAAGTCTCCACACCAATCGGTGGAATAAAGGAAGTGACGGCATAGAACATTACTCTAGGAGCTTTATACCAATCAGCCCATGGAAAGGACCGATGGCCTATGTACTCCCTAATAATAATAATAATAATAATAATAATAGTGCTTCTCTGTCAATGGCTGATGCATTTCTGCACATGCGCCTCCATCGTCTCACCCGTGAGGGGAGTACGAAGAATTGACGATAGGCTCTAATGACACCCCCGCAAGGGCAGTTCCAACACTTCCAGACGGACCGGTATGTTCAATGAAAATACTGGTCCAGACGGACCGGTATGTTCAATGAAAATACTGGTGGCACCGACGGGAATCGAACTGGCGACAGGGCCCAGATGGTAGAACTTGACCACTGGGCTATCACGGTGTCCAAAATAATAATAATAATAATAATAATAATAATAGTGTATCTCCTGCCAATTGCTGAGCCAAAAGGCCATGTGCATCCAGTCCTCCATTCCATAAGGAAAGTCTCCACACCAATCGGTGGAATAAAGGAAGTGACGGCATAGAACATTACTCTAGGAGCTTTATACCAATCAGCCCATGGAAAGGACCGATGGCCTATGTACCCCCTAATAATAATAATAATAATAATAATAATAATATTAATAATAATAATAACTAGGGGCTTCGCGAACACCCCCCCCCCTCGGGCTGGGGTTCCCGCGGGGAGAGCCCCCCGGACCCCCCCCCCCCCCCCTTTCCCGTCGACAGGGTACGTTCAATTGCCGGAGGTACCAGCAGAACGCAAGTGTAAGCTCTGGTGTCACAAAATCTAAAATCTCTGGTTTTGGTGCCACCCGCCACCAAAACTTTTTAATCTCCAAAGAGAGCGTACCGAGAGGTGTCGCTTACAACAAACATCAGCCTCAAACTCCCTCAGGTGTGCGCAAACGGCGCCTGGTGACGCAAAACCCTCGATTTTCCGGTGTGTGTAGGCCACCCGGCGCCACAATTTTTATATTTTCGAAGAGAGCTCATCAAGAAGTGTCAGATACACCAAATATCAGCCGCTAACTCCCTCTGGTGTGCGCAGACGGCGCCTGGTGGCACAAGACTTCAATTTTCTGGTGTGGGTGCCACACGAAAAAAAAAACGGGTACGTACAATCGCCGGGCTGGGGTTCCCGGGGGGAGGGCCCCCCGGACCCCCCCTGCCCCGTCGACAGGGTACGTTCAATTGACCAAAACGGGTACCTACAATCGCCGGGCTGGGGTTCCCGGGGGCAAGGCCACCCCTGACCCCCTTGCCCCGTCGACAGGGTACGTTCGATTGCCGGAGGCACCGGCAAGTGCTCCTAAAAAACAAGGAATTTTGGCATTCAGGACACTCCCTAACGCAAATATTTGCGTGAATTCCAAGAAAATTATGTCAGCATCAACATCGAGTCTGGGGCTAGCCACCCTGCCAATATGAGCTCCCAACTCCTCCTCGTTCACACTAACCATGATTTAAGGGATGGGGGGTGCAAAAAAAGGCCAAAACAACAAGGAATTTTGGCTTTCAAGACACTCCCGTAACGCAAATATTTGCGTGAATTCCAAAGAAATCATATCAGCATCAAGATCGAGTCTGGGGCTAGACACCCTGCCAATATGAGCTCCCAACTCCTGGTTCCCACAAACCATGATTTATAGGGATAGGGGTGCCGCAATGGGGTGGGTGTGTGTGTGTGTGTGGGGGGGGGGGGGGGTGGTACACAATTTTCATGTTCCCTCTCCCCAAAACCCCCACCCCCTTCTCCAACACCTTTCAGGGATAATAATAATCATAATAATAATAATAATAATAATAATAATAGGCTTCCTTAGTCTAAGGCATCAGATCCAGATCCTGGATATGTGCCTCCATAATAATAATAATAATAATAATAATAATAATAATAATAATAATAATAATAATAATAATAATAATAATAATAATAATAGTGCTTCTCTGTCAATGGCTGATGCATTTCTGCACATGCGCCTCCATCGTCTCACCCGTGAGGGGAGTACGAAGAATTGACGATAGGCTGTAATGACACCCCCGCAAGGGCAGTTCCAACACTTCCAGACGGACCGGTATGTTCAATGAAAATACTGGTCCAGACGGACCGGTATGTTCAATGAAAATACTGGTGGCACCGACGGGAATCGAACTGGCGACAGGGCCCAGATGGTAGAACTTGACCACTGGGCTATCACGGTGTCCAAAATAATAATAATAATAATAATAATAATAATAATAGTGCTTCTCTGTCAATGGCTGATGCATTTCTGCACATGCGCCTCCATCGTCTCACCCGTGAGGGGAGTACGAAGAATTGACGATAAGCTGTAATGACACCCCCGCAAGGGCAGTTCCAACACTTCCAGACGGGCCGGTATGTTCAATGAAAATACTGGTCCAGACGGATCGGTATGTTCAATGAAAATACTGGTGGCACCGACGGGAATCGAACTGGCGACAGGGCCCAGATGGTAGAACTTGAAATAATAATAATAATAATAATAATAATAATAATAATAATAATAGTGCTTCTCTGTCGATGGCTGATGCAAATCTGCACATGCGCCTCCATCGTCTCACCCGTGAGGGGAGTAAGAAGAATTGACGATAGGCTCTAATGACACCCCCGCAAGGGCAGTTCCAACACTTCCAGACGGACCGGTATGTTCAATGAAAATACTGGTGGCACCGACGGGAATCGAACTGGCGACAGGGCCCAGATGGTAGAACTTGACCACTGGGCTATCACGGTGTCCATAATAATAATAATAATATAATAGTAATAGTGCGTGCTTCTCTGTCAATGGCTGATGCATTTCTGCACATGCGCCTCCATCGTCTCACCCGTGAGGGGAGTACGAAGAATTGACGATAAGCTCTAATGACACCCCCGCAAGGGCAGTTCCAACACTTCCAGACGGGCCGGTATGTTCAATGAAAATACTGGTCCAGAAATAGACCGGTATGTTCAATGAAAATACTGGTGGCACCGACGGGAATCGAACTGGCGACAGGGCCCAGATGGTAGAACTTGACCACTGGGCTATCACGGTGTCCATAATAATAGTAATAATAATAATAATAATAATATCATAATAATAATAACTAGGGGCTGCGCCAACACCTGAAAGGATGGTTTACCGGTGCGCGAATTCGCGCACCAAACCCCGCCAGCCCCACTTCTTATCACTTTTTGGAGGGCCCCCGGACCCCCCCCCCCCCCCCTCCCCCCTCCCGCCCCCTTTTTTCCTTCGACAGGGTACGTTGAATTGCCGGAGGTGCCGCAAAGGGCGCCTGGTGGCAAAAAAGCCAACTTTTAGGTGTGGGTGCCACCCGCGACCAGAACGGGTACGTACAATCGCAGGGCTCCCCCGGACTCCCCCCCCCTTTCCCTTCGACAGGGTACGTTGAATTGCCGGAGGTGCCGCAAACGGCGCCTGGTGGCAAAAAACCTCAATTTTCAGGTGTGGGTCCACCCGCGACCAGAACGGGTACGTACAATCGCAGGGCTCCCCCGGACCCCCCCTTTCCCTTCGACAGGGTACGTTGAATTGCCGGAGGTGCCGCAAAGGTCGCCTGGTGGCAAAAAACCTCAATTTTCAGGTGTGGGTGCCACCCGCGACCAAAACGGGTACGTACAACCACAGGGCTGGAGTTTCCGGGGGGAGGGCCCCCCGGACCCCCTCTGCCGCGTCGACAGGGTACGTTGAATTGCCGGAGGCACCGGCAAGTACTGCCAAAAACAAGGAAATTTGGCATTCAGGACACTCCCCTAACGCAAATATTTGCGTGAATTACAAAAAACTATATCAGCAACATCGAGTCTGGGGCAAGCCACCCTGTCAATATGAGCTCCCAACTCCTCCTGGTTCCCACAAACCATGATTTATAGGGATGGGGGGGTGCAAAAATAGGCAAAAAAAAAGGAACTTTGGCATTCAGGACACTCCCCCTAACGCAAATATTTGCGTGAATTCCAAAAAAATCATATCAGCATCAAGATCGAGTCTGGGGCTAACCACCCTGCAAATATGAGCTCCCACCTCCTCCTCGTTCCGACAAACCATGATTTATTCCGACAGGGGTGCCGAAATGCGGGTGGGGGGGGTGGGTTGGGGGGTACACAATTTTCATTTTCCCCCTCCCCCCAAACCCCTCACCCCCTTCACCAACACCTTTCAGGGATAATAATAATAATAATAATAATAATAATAATAATAATAGTGCTTCTCTGTCAATGGCTGATGCATTTCTGCACATGCGCCTCCATCGTCTCACCCGTGAGGGGAGTACGAAGAATTGACGATAGGCTCTAATGACACCCCCGCAAGGGCAGTTCCAACACTTCCAGACGGACCGGTATGTTCAATGAAAATACTGGTGGCACCGACTGGAATCGAACTGGCGACAGGGCCCAGATGGTAGAAAATAATAATAATAATAATAATAATAATAATAATAATAATAATAATAGTGCTTCTCAGTCAATGGCGAATGCATTTCTGCACATGTGCCTCCATCGTCTCACCCGTGAGGGGAGTACGAAGATTTGACGATAGGCTCTACTGACACCCCCGCAAGGCAGCTCCAAGCCTTCCAGACAGACCAATACTTTCAAAGAAAATATCCAAAGAAAATATCCTTTGAAAATACTGGCACCGACGGGAATCGAACTGGCGACAGGTCCCAGATGGTAGACCTTAACCACTGGGCTATCGAGGTGCCAATAATAATAATAATAATAATAATAATAATAATAATAATAATAATAATAATAATAATAATAATAGTGCTTCTCTGTCAATGGCTGATGCATTTCTGCACATGCGCCTCCATCGTCTCACCCGTGAGGGGAGTACGAAGAATTGACGATAAGCTCTAATGACACCCCCGCAAGGGCAGTTCCAACACTTCCAGACGGGCCGGTATGTTCAATGAAAATACTGGTCCAGAAATAGACCGGTATGTTCAATGAAAATACTGGTGGTACCGACGGGAATCGAACTGGCGACAGGGCCCAGATGGTAGAACTTGACCACTGGGCTATCACGGTGTCCAATAATAATAATAATAATAATAATAATAATAATAATAATAATAACAATAATAATATAATAATAATAATAATAATAATAATATATATATATATTGATCTGTCATGGCTGAGCCCGAGGGCCATGCGCCTCCATCCCTCGACCCAACAGGGACTACAGTGAGTATGTTGGGGAGGGAAGAGTGACTCTAACCATCCTGCATAGAAGGCCCCAAAAGGAAGTCCCTACTACCCGCACAGTGTCGGGTACCTTGCAGGAAATCAACTACAAATGATTGATCTTCCCCGCGTGAGAGCTCCACGAGACTGGGTAGGTCCCGCATGGAGGTACTCACAGGGGTAGCAGACATTTCATGCGGTCTGCCAGCGCATGAGGACGTTTTGTGGTAAGTGTCTGGGACGCCTCGAAACCCGTCACCACCCCTAGATCTCGGAATGTAAATACCCCTTTGATCCCACGTGGTGTATGTCTTATAAAAAACAACACAACGACATGGCCTCGGAACCAACGCAACAACATAGCCTCGGAACCCACATCGACATAGCCTCGGAACCCACACAACAACAGAGCCTCGGAACCAACACAACAACATAGCCTCGGAACCAACACAACAACATAGCCTCGGAGCCAACACAACGACATAGCCTCGAAACCAGTCGGAAGAGGCCCAACCACCTCCTCTTCCCGTGGGGTGCCATACTGTGCACCCCTCCATAATAATAATAATAATAATAGTGCTTCTCTGTCAATGGCTGATGCAAATCTGCACATGCGCCTCCATCGTCTCACCCGTGAGGGGAGTACGAAGAATTGACGATAAGCTCTAATGACACCCCCGCAAGGGCAGTTCCAACACTTCCAGACGGGCCGGTATGTTCAATGAAAATACTGGTCCAGACGGATCGGTATGTTCAATGAAAATACTGGTGGCACCGACGGGAATCGAACTGGCGACAGGGCCCAGATGGTAGAACTTGACCACTGGGCTATCACGGTGTCCAATAATAATAATAATAATAATAATAATAATAATAATAATAATAATAATAATAATAATACTATATCTGAGGCGTACTGATGCAGCTAATGGCATATCCTCAACGGACATAAGCCTCCAATACCCTTGTTCGAGGTCCTACCCCCCGTGTCAGTCTCTCGCCTGATGATCGGGGCCACCGATGGAGCTCCTGAGGGCAAGACTGCACTAAGCCGAGGTTATTCCGCAGTCCCAGCAACCTCTTGCAAGACGTCACCGAATGTGCAAGTGCATACACCAAGCGCGGTTGCTAGAGCTGCCTCGAAACCCCACCCATAACAATCTGGTGTCTGCTGGGTCCTGGGCTATCAACCAGCATATGCGGAGTTTAAGATCTTTTACGCGCGCAACGACCCTCCTCCCCAGCATCTACCACCAAAGGGTTATGAGTTGGCGTCACAGTTTAACGCCTTGAGGCCATTGGGCTGGAACTCTGTTTAGCAAGTGTGACTAGGTTTTTTCATCGGGATTTCCCTCAAATATGTCACAGTCAACACTCCAAGGCAGAAATAATAATAATAATAATAATAGTGTATCTCCTGCCAATTGCTGAGCCAAAAGGCCATGTGCATCCAGTCCTCCATTCCATAAGGAAAGTCTCCACACCAATCGGTGGAATAAAGGAAGTGACGGCATAGAACATTACTCTAGGAGCTTTATACCAATCAGCCCATGGAAAGGACCGATGGCCTATGTACTCCCTAATAATAATAATAATAATAATAATAATAACTAGGGGCCGCGCTAACACCTGAAAGGATGGTTTGCGGTGCGCTTCGCGAACCCCCCCCCCCCCCTCTTCCCAAGGTCGCTTTTCCTCTCATTCTCACATGCACAACTTTTACAGCCTTGGATCAATCTCAGCTATTCATTTCGGCACTACTTTGTCGTTACAGTCGAATTTCATCATTTCAATTTTATCCCTACAAATATCTCGTGAGAGGCTTGCAAAAACACAAAGAACTAGCCTCTGGGCCCCTCTGGCACAGTTCTTAGGGCTTTGGAGCATTCTCAGCCATTCATTTTGGCACTACTTTGCCAAAATCTTCGTAAATCTCTATTTCAACTGGTTCACCACCTAGAGCGCGTCCCGAGTTGTGAAAACAAACAAATCAGCCTCTCCAACCTTCTGGCGCAACTTTGGGAGCCTTGCAGCATTGTCAGCAATTCACTTTGGTTCCGACTAATCCGCTTCGGGTACTTACAATTACAGGCTTGGGTTCCCAGCCCCCCCCCCCCCTCCCTTTGGTACGTTCAACTGCAGAAGGTAACCTGGCATAAACCCTTGTGGCACAACTCTTAGAGCCTTGGAGCATTCTCAGCCATTCATTTTGGTGCCGGCTAATGCGCGTGGGTACGTACTATTGCAGGGCTAGGATCCCCGGGGGTAGGGCCCCCCGGAACCCCCCTTCCCCGTCGACAGGGTACGTCAATTGGCGGAGGTACCGGAAAGTACTCTCAAAAAACAAGGAATTTGGCATTCAGATCCTCCCCTAACGCAAATATTTGCGTGAATTCCAAAAGAATTATATCAGCATCAACATCGAGCCTGGGGCTAGCCACCCTGTCAATATGAGCTCTCAACTCCTACTGGTTCCCACAAACCATGATTTATTCCGACAGGGGGTGCAGAAAATAGGCTTTTAAAACAAGGAATTTTGGCATTCAGGACACTCCCCTAATGCAAATATTTGCGTGAACTCCAGAAAAATACATTTTTTGGCATTCAGGACACTCCCTTAATGCAAATATTTGCGTGAACTCCAGAAAAAATATACTAGCATCAACATCGAGTTTGGGGCTAGCCACCCTGCAAATATAAGCTCCCAACTCCTCCTGGTTCCCACAAACCATAATTTATTCCGACAGGGGTGCGGAAATGCGGGTGGGGGGGGGGGGGTACGAAGATTTGACCGATAGCTCTACTGACACCGCCGCAAGACAGCTCCACGCTCTCCAGACCGACCAGTACCTTCAAAGAAAACACACTTTGAAAATACTGGCACCGACGGGAATCGAACTGGCGACAGGTCCCAGATGGTTTTGAACTTGACCACTGGGCTATCTCGCTGCCAACATAATAATAATTATAATAATATATCAGCATCAACATCAAGTCTGGGGCTAGACAGCCTGTCAATATGAGCTCCCAAATCCTCCTGGTTCCCACAAACCATGATTTATTCCGACAAAAGTGCGAAAAAAAACAAGGAATTTTGGCATTCAGGACACTCCCCTAAGGCAAATATTTGCGTGAATTCCAAAAAAATTATATCAGCATCAACATCGAGTCTGGGGAGCCACCCTGTAAATATGAGCTCCGAACTCCTACTCGTTCCCACAAACCATGATTTGTTCCGACAGGTGTGCGGAAAAGGGGGGTGGACGGGGTGGGGGTGGGGGGTACACAAATTTCATTTTCCCCCTCCCCCCAAATCCCCCACCCCCTACTCCCAACACCTTTCAGGGATAATAATAATAATAATAATAATAATAATAATAATAATAAATAATAATAATGTATCTCCTGCCAATTGCTGAGCCAAAAGGCCATGTGCATCCAGTCCTCCATTCCATAAGGAAAGTCTCCACACCAATCGGTGGAATAAAGGAAGTGACGGCATAGAACATTTCTCTAGGCTTTATACCAATCAGCCCATTGAAAAGGACCAATGGCCTATGTACTCCCTAATAAATAATAATAATAATAATAATAATAATAATAATAATAATAATAATAATAATAATAATAGTGCTTCTCTGTCAATGGCTGATGCAAATCTGCACATGCGCCTCCATCGTCTCACCCGTGAGGGGAGTACGAAGAATTGACGATAGGCTCTAATGACACCCCCGCACGGGCAGTTCCAACACTTCCAGACGGACCGGTATGTTCAATGAAAATACTGGTGGCACCGACGGGAATCGAACTGGCGACAGGGCCCAGATGGTAGAACTTGACCACTGGGCTATCACGGTGTCCATAATAATAATAATAATAATAATAATAGTGCTTCTCTGTCAATGGCTGATGCATTTCTGCACATGCGCCTCCATCGTCTCACCCGTGAGGGGAGTACGAAGAATTGACGATAAGCTCTAATGACACCCCCGCAAGGGCAGTTCCAACACTTCCAGACGGGCCGGTATGTTCAATGAAAATACTGGTCCAGAAATAGACCGATATGTTCAATGAAAATACTGGTGGCACCGACGGGAATCGAACTGGCGACAGGGCCCAGATGGTAGAACTTGACCACTGGGCTATCACGGTGTCCATAATAATAATAATAATAATAATAATAATAATAATAATAATAATAGGCTTCCTCAGACTATAGCATCAGATCCAGATCCTGGACATGTGCCTCCATAATAATAATAATAATAATAATGATAATAACTAGGGGCTGCGCCAACACCTGAAAGGTTTGTTTGCGGTGCGCTTCGCGCACCCCCCCCCCCCATCGGGCTTTGGTTCCCGGGGGGAGGGCCCCCGGACCCACCCTTCCCCGTCGACAGAGTATGTTCAATTGCCGGAGGTACCAGCAGAACGCAAGTGTCAGCTCCGGTGGCACAAAAACCTAAAATCTCTGGTTTTTGTGCCACCCGCCAACAAAACTTTTTTATCTCCGAAGAGAGCTTACCGAGAGGTGTCGGGTACACCAAATATCAGCCTCAAACTCTCTCGGGTGTGCGCAAACGGCGCCTGGTGGCGCAAAAACCTCAATTTCCCGGTGTGTAGGCCACCCGGCGCCACAATTTTTATATTTTCGAAGAGAGATCATCAAGAAGTGTCAGACGCACCAAATATCAGCCGCTAACTCCCTCTGGTGTGCGCAAGCAGCTGCTGGTGGCACAAGACCTCAATTTTCTCACCCGCGACCAAAACTGTACGTACAATCGCCGGGCTGGGGTTCCCGGGGGGAGGGCCCCCCGGACCCCCCCCCCTTTCCCTTCGACATGGTACGTTCAAGTGCCGGAGGGCGGCTGGTGGGACAAGACCTCAATTTTCTGGTGTGGGTGCCACCCGCGACCAAAGGGGTACGTACAATTGCCGGGCTGGGGTTCCTGGGGGGAGGGCTCCCCGGACCCTTCTGACCCGTCGACAGGGTACGTTCAATTGCCGGAGGCACCGGCATTTTCTGCTAAGAAACAAGGAAATTTGGCATTCAGGACACTCCCCTAACGCAAATACTTGCGTGAATTCCAAAAAAATTATACCAGCATCAAGATCGAGTCTGGGGCTAACCACCCTGCCAATATGAGCTCCCAAATCGTCCTGGTTCCCACAAACCATGATTTATTCCGATGGGAAAGCAGAAAATAGCCTAAAAATAAAAAACAAGGAATTTTGGCATTCAGGACACTCCCTAACGCAAACATTTGCACAAATTCCGAAAAAACAATATCCGCATCAAGATCGAGTCTGGGGCTAGCCACGCTGTCAACATGAGCTCCCAACTCCTCCTGGTTCACACAAACCATGATTTATTCCGACGAGGGTGCAGAAAAAGGCCCCAAAAAAAAAAAAAAAAAAAAAGGAATTTTGGCATTCAGGACACTCCCCTAACGCAAATATTTGCGTGAATTCCAAAGAAATTGTATCAGCATCTGCATCGAGTCTGGGGCTAGACACCCTGCAATATGAGCTCCAACGCCTCCTGGTTCACATAAACCATGATTTATTCCGACAGGGGTGCGAAAAAAAAAAAAGGAATTTTGGCATTGAGGACACTCCCCTAACGCAAATATTTGCGTGAATTCCAAAAAATATACCAGCATCAAGATCGAGTCTGGGGCTAACAACCCTGCCAATATGAGCTTCCAACCCCTCCTGGTTCCCACAAACCATGATTTATTCCGACAGGGGTGCAGAAATGGGGTGGGGGGGTGGGGGGTACACAATTTTCATTTTCCCCCTCCCCCCAAACCCCCCACCCCCTTCTCCAACACCTTTCAGGGATAATAACAACAACAACAACAACAACAATAATAATAATAATAATAATAATAGTGCTTCTCTGTCAATGGCTGATGCATTTCTGCACATGCGCCTCCATCGTCTCACCCGTGAGGGGAGTACGAAGAATTGACGATAAGCTCTAATGACACCCCCGCAAGGGCAGTTCCAACACTTCCAGACGGACCGGTATGTTCAATGAAAATACTGGTCCAGACGGAGCGGTATGTTCAATGAAAATACTGGTGGCACCGACGGGAATCGAACTGGCGACAGGGCCCAGATGGTAGAACTTGACCACTGGGCTATCACGGTGTCCATAATAATAATAATAATAATAATAATAATAATAATAATAATAATAATAATGATAATAACTAGGGGCTGCGCCAACACCTGAAAGGTTTGTTTGCGGTGCGCTTCGCGCACCCCCCCCCCCCCCCCCCCCATCGGGCTTTGGTTCCCGGGGGGAGGGCCCCCCGGACCCACCCTTCCCCGTCGACAGAGTATGTTCAATTGCCGGAGGTACCAGCAGAACGCAAGTGTCAGCTCCGGTGGCACAAAAACCTAAAATCTCTGGTTTTTGTGCCACCCGCCACCAAAACTTTTTTATCTCCGAAGAGAGTGCACCTAGAGATGTCGGGTACACCAAACATCAGCCTCAAACTCCCTCGGATGTGCGCAAACGGCGCCTGGTGGCGCAAAAATCTCAATTTCCCGGTGTTTAGGCCACCCGGCGCCACAATTTTTATATTTTCGAAGAGAGCTCATCAAGAAGTGTCAGATACACCAAATATCAGCTGCTAACTCCCTCTGGTGTGCGCAAACGGCGGCTGGTGGCACAAGACCTCAATTTTCTGGTGTGGATGCCACCCGCGACCAAAACTGGTACTTACAATCGCCGGGCTGGGGTTCCCGGGGGGAGGGCCCCCGGACCCCCCCTTTTCCCGTCGACAGGGTACGTCCAATTGCCGGAGGCACCGGCATTTTCTGCTAAAAAACAAATTTGGTATTCACGACGCTCTCCTAACGCAAATAATTGCGTGAATTTCAAATAAAATACATCAGAATCAACATCGAGTCTGGGGCTAGCCACCCTGTAAATATGAGCTCCCAACTCCTCCTGGTTCCCACAAACCATGATTTAGTCCGATGGGAGAGCAGAAAACAGGCTAAAAAAAACAAGGAATTTTGGTATTAAGGACACTCCCCTAACGCAAATATTTGCGTGAATATATATATATATATATATAATACTATATATATATATACATAGAATACCAGCATCAGCATCGAGTCTGGGGCTAGCCACCCCGTCAATATGAGCTCCCAACTCCTCCTGGTTCACACAAACCATGATTTATTCCGACCAGGGCACAGAAAATAGGCTAAAAAGAAAAAAAGAAAAAAAAAAAGGAATTTTCGCATTCAGACACTCTCCCAACGCAAATATTTGCGTGAATTCCAAAAAAATCATATTAGCATCAATATCAAGTCCGGGGCTAACCACCCTGCAAATATGAGCTCCAAACTCCTCCTCGTTCCCACAAACCATGATTTATTCTGACAGGGGTGCCGAACTGGGGTGGGGGTGGGGGTTGGGGTGGGGTGGGGGGGGGGGGGGTACACAATTTTTATTTTTCCCCAAACCCCCCACTCCCTACTCCAACACCTTTCCGGGATAATAATAATAATAATAATAATAATAATAGTGTATCTCCTGCCAATTGCTGAGCCAAAAGGCCATGTGCATCCAGTCCTCCATTCCATAAGGAAAGTCTCCACACCAATCGGTGGAATAAAGGAAGTGACGGCATAGAACATTACTCTAGGAGCTTTATACCAATCAGCCCATGGAAAGGACCGATGGCCTATGTACTCCCTAATAATAATAATAATAATAATAATAATAATAATAATAATAATAATAATAATAGTGCTTCTCTGTCAATGGCTGATGCAAATCTGCACATGCGCCTCCATCGTCTCACCCGTGAGGGGAGTACGAAGAATTGACGATAGGCTCTAATGACACCCCCGCAAAATAATAATAATAATAATAATAATAATAATAATAATAATAATAATAATAATAATAATAATAGTAATAATAATAATAACTAGGGCGCAGCCAACACCTGAAAGGATGGTTTACCGGTGCGCTTCGCTCACCAAACCCCGCCAGCCCCACTTTTTATCACTTTTTGGAGGGCCCCCCGGACCGCCCCCCCCCCCCCCCCCTCCCGCCCCCCTTCCCTTCGACAGGGTACGTTGAATTACCGGAGGTGCCGCAAAGGGCGCCTGGTGGCAAAAAACCTCAATTTTCAGGTGTGGGTGCCACCCGCGACCAGAACGGGTACGTACAATCGCAGGGCTCCCCCGGACCCCCCCCTTTCCCTTCGACAGGGTACGTTGAATAGCCGGAGGTGCCGCAAACGGCGCCTGGTGGCAAAAAACCTCAATTTTCAGGTGTGGGTGCCACCCGCGACCAAAACGGGTACGTACAACCACAGGGCTGGGGTTCCCGGGGGGAGGCCCCCCCGGACCTCCCCTGCCGCGTCGACAGGGTACGTTCCATTGCCGGAGGCACCGGCAAGTACTGTCAAAAAACAAGGAAATTTGGCATTCAGGACACCCCCTAACGCAAACATTTGCGTGAATTCCAAAAAAAACTATACCAGCATCAAGATCGAGTCTGGGGCTAACCACCCTGCCAATATGAGATCCCAACTCCTCCTGGTTCACACAAACCATGATTTATTCCGATGGGGGGTGCAAAAAAAGGCCAAAAAAAAACAAGAAAATTTGGCATTCAGGACACTCCCCTAACGCAAATATTTGCGTGAATTCCAAAGAAATTATATCAGCATCAACATCAAGCCTGGGGCTAGCCAACCTGCCAATCCCAACTCCTCCTGATTCACACAAACCATGATTTATTCCGATTGGGGTGCGAAAAAAAACAAGGAATTTTGGCATTCAGGACACTGCCCTAACGCAAATATTGCGTGAATTCCAAAGAAATTACATCAGCATCAAGATCGAGTCTGGGGCTAGCTACCCTGCCAATATGAGCTCCCAACTCCTCCTGGTTCACACAAACCATGATTTATTCCGACAGGGGTGCGGAAATGGGGGGGGGGGTGGGGGGTACACAATTTTCATTTCCTCCCTCCCCCCAAACCCCCCACCAACACCTTTCAGGGATAATAATAATAATAATAATAATAATACTATATCTGAGGCGTACTGATGCAGCTAATGGCATATCCTCAACGGACATAAGCCTCCAATACCCTTGTTCGAGGTCCTCCACCCCCCCGTGTCAGTCTCTCGCCTGATGATCGGGGCCACCGATGGAGCTCCTGAGGGCAAGACTGCACTAAGCCGAGGTTATTCCGCAGTCCCAGCAACCTCTTGCAAGACGTCACCGAATGTGCAAGTGCATACACCAAGCGCGGTTGCTAGAGCTGCCTCGAAACCCCACCCATAACAATCTGGTGTCTGCTGGGTCCTGGGCTATCAACCAGCATATGCGGAGTTTAAGATCTTTTACGCGCGCAACGACCCTCCTCCCCAGCATCTACCACCAAAGGGTTATGAGTTGGCGTCACAGTTTAACGCCTTGAGGCCATTGGGCTGGAACTCTGTTTAGCAAGTGTGACTAGGTTTTTTCATCGGGATTTCCCTCAAATATGTCACAGTCAACACTCCAAGGCAGATTTAATAATAATAATAATAATAGTAATAATAACTAGGCTGCGCCAATACCTGAAAGGATGGTTTGCGGTGCGCTTCGCGCATCACCCCCCCCCCCCCCCCTCTTCCCAAGGTCGCCTTTCCCCCCCCCCCCCCCCCCCCCCCGGGCTGGGGTTCCCGGGGGAGGGCCACCCGAACCCACCCTTTCCCGTCGACAGGGTACGTTCAATTGCCGGAGGTACCAGCAGAACGCAAGTGTAAACTCTGGTGGCACAAAAACCTAAATCTCTGGTTTTTGTGCCACCCGCCAACAAAATTTTTTTTATCTCCGAAGAGAGCGCACCTAGAGGTGTCGAGTACACCAAACATCAGCCTCAAACTCCCTCTGGTGTGCGCAAATGGCGCCTGGTGGCGCAAAAACCTCGATTTCCCGGTGTGTAGGCCACCCGGCGCCACAATTTTTATATTTTCGAAGAGAGCTTATCAAGAAGTCAGATACACAATAACAGCCGCTAACTCCCTCTGGTGTGCGCAAACGGCGGCTGGTGGCACAAGACCTCAATTTTCTGGTGTGGATGCCACCCGCGACCAAAACTGATACGTACAATCGCCGGGCTGGGGTTCCCGGGGGGGGCCCCCCGGACTCCCCCTTTCCGTCGACAGGGTACCATCAGCCGGAGGGCGGCTGGTGGGACAAGACCTCAATTTTCTGGTGTGGGTGCCACCCGCGACCAAAACGGGTACGTACAATTGCCGGGCTGGGGTTCCTGGGGGGAGGGCCCCCCGGACCCCCCTGCCCCGTCGACAGGGTACGATCAATTGCCGGAGGCGCCGGCAAGTACTGTGTGTGTGTGTGTGTGTGTGGGGGGGGGGGGGGGTCCGCGAAGCGCACCGCAAACCATCCTTCAGGTGTTGGCGCAGCCCCTAGTTATTATTATTATTATTATTATTATTATTTACTATTTTGGACACCGTGATAGCCCAGTGGTCAAGTTCTACCATCTGGGCCCTGTCGCCAGTTCGATTCCCGTCGGTGCCACCAGTATTTTCATTGAACATACCGATCCGTCTGGACCAGTATTTTCATTGAACATACCGGCCCGTCTGGAAGTGTTGGAACTGCCCTTGCGGGGGTGTCATTAGAGCTTATCGTCAATTCTTCGTACTCCCCTCACGGGTGAGACGATGGAGGCGCATGTGCAGAAATGCATCAGCCATTGACAGAGAAGCACTATTATTTATTATTATTATTATTATTATGGACACCGTGATAGCCCAGTGGTCAAGTTCTACCATCTGGGCCCTGTCGCCAGTTCGATTCCCGTCGGTGCCACCAGTATTTTCATTGAACATACCGGTCCGTCTGGAAGTGTTGGAACTGCCCGTGCGGGGGTGTCATTAGAGCCTATCGTCAATTCTTCGTACTCCCCTCACGGGTGAGACGATGGAGGCGCATGTGCAGAAATGCATCAGCCATTGACAGAGAAGCACTATTATTATTATTATTATTATCATCATCATTATTCCGTCTGGAAGTGTTGGAACTGCCCGTGTGGGGGTGTCATTAGAGCCTATCGTCAATTCTTCGTACTCCCCTCACGGGTGAGACGATGGAGGCGCATGTGCAGATTTGCATCAGCCATTGACAGAGAAGCACTATCATCATTATTATTATCATTATTATTATTATTACTATTATTATGGACACCGTGATAGCCCAGTGGTCAAGTTCTACCATCTGGGCCCTGTCGCCAGTTCGATTCCCGTCGGTGCCACCAGTATTTTCATTGAACATACCGGTCCGTCTGGACCAGTATTTTCATTGAACATACCGGTCCGTCTGGAAGTGTTGGAACTGCCCTTGCGGGGGTGTCATTAGAGCCTATCGTCAATTCTTCGTACTCCCCTCACGGGTGAGACGATGGAGGCGCATGTGCAGAAATGCATCAGCCATTGACAGAGAAGCACTATTATTATTATTATTATTTATTATTATTACTATTATCCCTGAAAGGTGTTGGTGAAGGGGAGTGGGGGATTTGGGGGGAGAGGGAAAATGAAAATTGTGTACCTCCTCCCCCCCCCACCCCACCATTTCCGCACCCCTATCGGAATAAATCATGGTTTGTGGCAACGAGGAGGAGTTCGGAGCTCATATTTGCAGCCTGTCTAGCCCCAGACTCGATGTTGTTGCTGATATAATTTCTTTGGAATTCACGCAAATATTTGCGTTAGGGGAGTGTCCTGAATGCCAAAATTCCTTGTTTTTAGCCTATTTTCTGTACCCTCGTCGGAAAAAAACATGGTTTGAACCAGGAGGAGTTGGGCGCTCATATTGGCAGGGTGATTAGCAGCAGATTCGATCTTGATGCTGTATATTTTTTTGGAATTCACACAAATATTTGCGTTAGGAGAGTGTCCTGAATACCAATATTTCTTGTTTTTTTTTTGCAGACACACACGCTTCCCCCCCCCTCTGGCTGGGGTTCCCGGGGGAAGTGACCCCCGAACCCCCCCTTTCCAGTCGACAGGGTACGTTCAATTGGTGGAGGTACCAGCAGAATGCAAGTGTAAGCTCCGGTGGCAAAAAACCCAAAATCTCTGGTTTTGTGCCACCCGCCACCAAAACTTTTTTATCTCCGAAGAGAGTGCATCTAGAGGTGTCGGGTATACCAAACATCAGCCTCAAACTCCCTCGGATGTGCGCAAACGGCGCCTGGTGGCGCAAAAACCTCAATTTCCCGGTGTGTAGGCCACCCGGCGCCACAATTTTTATATTTTCGAAGAGAGCTCATCAAGAGTTTCAGATACACCAAATATCAGCCGCTAACTCCCTCTGGTGTGCGCAAACAGCTGCTGGTGGCACAAGACCTCAATTTTCTGGTGTGAGTGCCACCCGCGACCAAAACTGGTACGTACAATCGCCAGGCTGGGGTTCCCGGGGGGAGGGCCCCCCGGACCCCCTTTCCCGTCGACAGGGTACGTTCACTTGCCGGAGGGCGCCTGATGGCACAAGACCTCAATTTTCTGTTGTAGGTGCCACCCGCGACCGAAACGGGTACGTACAATTGCCGGGCTGGGGGGAGGGCCCCCCGGACCCCCCCTGCCCCGTCGACAGGGTACGTTCAATTGCCGGAGGCACCGGCAAGTACTGTTTAAAAACAAGGACATTTGGTATTCAGGACACTCCCCTAACGCAAATATTTGCGTGAATTCCAAAAAAAGTATACCAGCATCAAGATCGAGTCTGCTGCTTAACACCCTGCCAATATGAGCTCCCAACTCCTCCTGGTTCCCACAAACCATGATTTATCCCGACGAGGGTGCAGAAAAAGGCTAAAAAAGCAAGGAACTTTCGCATTCAGGACACTCCCCTAACGCAAATATTTTGCGTGAATTCCAAAGATATTATATCAGCATCAACATCGAGTCTGGGGCTAGCCACCCTGCCAATATGAGCTCCCAACTCCTCGTTCCCACAAACCATGATTTATTCCGACAGGGGTGCGAAAATGCGGGGTTGGGGGGGGGTTGCACAATTATCATTTTCCCTCTCCTCCCAAACACCCCACCCCCTTCTCCAACACCTTTCAGGGATAATAACTAGGGGCTGCGCCAACACCTGAAAGGATGGTTTGCGGTGCGCTTCGCGCATCACCCCCCCCCCCCCCCCCCCCATCGGGCTTTGGTTCCCGGGGGAGGGCCCCCCGAACCCCCCTTTCCCTGTCGACAGGGTACGTTCCATTGCCGGAGGTACCAGCAGAACGCAAGTGCAAGCTCTGGTGGCACAAAAACCTAAAATCGCTGGTTTTTGTGCCACCCGCCACCAAAACTTTTTTATCTCCGAAGAGAGCGCACCTAGAGATGTCGGGTACACCAAACATCAGCCTCAAACTCCCTCGGGTGTGCGCAAACGGCGCCTGGTGGCGCAAAACCTGATTTTCTGGTTTTTATGCCACCCGGCGCCACAATTTTTATATTTTCGAAGAGAGCTCATCAAGAAGTGTCAGATACACCAAATAACAGCCGCTAACTCCCTCTGGTGTGCGCAAACAGCTGCTGGTGGCACAAGACCTCAATTATCTGGCGTGGGTGCCACCTGCGACCAAAACTGGTACGTACAATCGCCGGGCTGGGGTTCCCGGGGGGAGGGCCCGGACCCCCCCTTTCCCGTCGACAGGGTACGTTCAATTGCCGGAGGGCGGCTGGCCGTCGACAGGGTACGTTCAATTGCCGGAGGGCGCCTGATGGCACAAGACCTCAATTTTCTGGTGTGGGTGCCACCCGCGACCAAAACGGGTACGTACAATCACAGGGCTGGAGTTCCCGGGGGGAGGGCCCCCCGGAACCCCCCTGCCCCGTCGACAGGGTACGTTCAATTGCCGGAGGCACCGGCAAGTACTGCCAAAAAACAAGGAAATTTGGCATTCAGGACACCCCCTAACGCAAACATTTGCGTGAATTCCAAAAAAACTATACCAGCATCAAGATCGAGTCTGGGGCTAACCACCCTGCCAATATGAGCTCCCAACTCCTCCTGGTTCACACAAACCATGATTTATTCCGATGGGGGGTGCAAAAAAAGCCAAAAAACAAGAAAATTTGGCATTCAGGACACTCCCCTAACGCAAATATTTGCGTGAATTCCAAAGAAATTATATCAGCATCAACATCAAGCCTGGGGCTAGCCACCCTGCAAATATGAGCTCCCAACTCCTCCTGGTTCACATAAACCATGATTTATTCCGATTGGGGTGCGAAAAAAACAAGGAATTTTGGCATTCAGGACACTCCCCTAACGCAAATATTTGCGTGAATTCCAAAAGAATTACATCAGCATCAAGATCGAGTCTGGGGCTAGCTATCCTGCCAATATGAGCTCCCAACTCCTCCTGGTTCACACAAACCATGATTTATTCCGACAGGGGTGCGGAAATGGGGGGGGGGTGGGGGGTACACAATTTTCATTTTCCCCCTCCCCCCAAACCCCCTTCCCCTTCACCAACACCTTTCAGGGATAATAATATACTTGCTCTAAGGCGTACTGATGCAGCTGATGGCACGATCCGTTTCGGACATGAGCCTCCATGCCCTTGGAGGTGCTCCATCCCCACTAGTCAGTCTCTCGACTGGTAATAGGGGCCACCGAAGGAGCTCCTGAAGGCAAGACTACACTAAGCCGAGGTTATTCCACAGTCCCAGCAACCTCCTGCAAAACGTTGCCGAATACGCAAGTGCGTACACCAAGCATGGCTGCTATAACTAACTCAAAACCCCACCCAAGAATAATAATAATAATAATAATAATAATAATAATAGTGCTTCTCTGTCAATGGCTGATGCATTTCTGCACATGCGCCTCCATCGTCTCACCCGTGAGGGGAGTACGAAGAATTGACGATAAGCTCTAATGACACCCCCGCAAGGGCAGTTCCAACACTTCCAGACGGGCCGGTATGTTCAATGAAAATACTGGTCCAGAAATAGACCGGTATGTTCAATGAAAATACTGGTGGCACCGACGGGAATCGAACTGGCGACAGGGCCCAGATGGTAGAACTTGACCACTGGGCTATCACGGTGTCCAAATAATAATAATAATAATAATAATAATAATAATAATAATAATAATAATAATAATAATGTATCTCCTGCCAATTGCTGAGCCAAAAGGCCATGTGCATCCAGTCCTCCATTCCATAAGGAAAGTCTCCACACCAATCGGTGGAATAAAGGAAGTGACGGCATAGAACATTACTCTAGGAGCTTTATACCAATCAGCCCATTAATAATAATAATAATAATAATAATAATAATAATAGTGCTTCTCTGTCAATGGCTGATGCATTTCTGCACATGCGCCTCCATCGTCTCACCCGTGAGGGGAGTACGAAGAATTGACGATAAGCTCTAATGACACCCCCGCAAGGGCAGTTCCAACACTTCCAGACGGGCCGGTATGTTCAATGAAAATACTGGTCCAGAAATAGACCGGTATGTTCAATGAAAATACTGGTGGCACCGACGGGAATCGAACTGGCGACAGGGCCCAGATGGTAGAACTTGACCACTGGGCTATCACGGTGTCCATAATAATAATAATAATAATAATAATAATAATAATAATAATAATAATAATAATAATAATAATACATCTGAGGCGTACTGATGCAGCTAATGGTATCCTCAACGGACATAAGCCTCCAATACCCTTGTTCGAGGTCCTCCACCCCCCGTGTCAGTCTCTCGCCTGATGATCGGGGCCACCGATGGAGCTCCTGAGGGCAAGACTGCACTAAGCCGAGGTTATTCCGCAGTCCCAGCAACCTCTTGCAAGACGTCACCGAATGTGCAAGTGCATACACCAAGCGCGGTTGCTAGAGCTGCCTCGAAACCCCGCCCCTACCACCAAAGGGTTATGAGTTGGCGTCACAGTTTAACGCCTTGAGGCCATTGGGCTGAATAATAATAATAATAATAATAATAATAATAATAGTGCTTCTCTGTCAATGGCTGATGCATTTCTGCACATGCGCCTCCATCGTCTCACCCGTGAGGGGAGTACGAAGAATTGACGATAAGCTCTAATGACACCCCCGCAAAGGCAGTTCCAACACTTCCAGACGGACCGGTATGTTCAATGAAAATACTGGTCCAGAATAATAATAATAATAATAATAATAATAATAATAATAATAACTAGGGGCTGCGCCAACACCTGAAAGGATGGTTTACCGGTGCGCTTCGCGCACCAAACCCCGCCAGCCCCACTTCTTATCACTTTTTGGAGGGCCCCCCTCCCGCCCCCTTTCCCTTCGACAGGGTACGTTGAATTGCCGAAGGTGCCGCAAAGGGTGCCTGGTGGCAAAAAACCTCAATTTTTAGGTGTGGGTGCCACCCGCGACCAGAACAGGTACGTAAAATCACAGAACTTGGGTTCCCGGGGGGAGGGCCCCCCGGGACCCCCCTGCCCCGTAGGCAGCGTAAATTCATCGCCCTCCTGCCCCGTCGACAGCGTAAGTTCAATCGCCGGAGGCACCGGCAAGTACTGAAAAAAAAAAACAAGGAATTTTGGCATTCAGGACACTCCCCTAACGCAAATATTTGCGTGAATTCCAAAAACATTATATCAGCATCAAGATCGAGTCTGGGGCTAGCCACCCTGTCAGTATGAGCTCCCAACTCCTCCTGGTTCACACAAACCATGATTTATTCCGATGGGAGAGCAGAAAAATAGGCCAGAAAAACAAGGAATTTTGGCATTCAGGACACTCCCCTAACGCAAATATTTGCGTGAATTCCAAAGAAACTATATCAGCATGAACATTGAGTCTGGGGCTAGCCACCCTGTCAATGTGAGCTCCCAACTCTTCCTGGTTCACACAAACCATGATTTATTCCGACGAGGGTGCAGAAAATAGGCTAAAAAAACAAGGAATTTTCGCATTCAGACACTCCCCTAATGCAAATATTTGCGTGAATTCCAAAAAAATTATACCAGCATCAACATCGAGTCTGGGGCTAGCCGCCCTGTCAATATGAGCTCCCAACGCCTCCTGGTTCACACAAACCATGATTTATTCCGATTGGGTGCGAAAAAGAAGAAGGAATTTTGGCATTCAGGACACTCCCCTAAGGAAAATATTTGCGTGAATTCCAAAAAATCATATCAGCATCAAAATCGAGTCTGGGGCTAACCACTCTGCAATATATGAGCTCCGAACTCTTCCTCGTTCCGACAAACCATGATTTATTCCGACAGGGGTGCCGATATGCTGGGGGGGGGGGGGGGGGGTGGGGGGTACACAATTTTCATTTTTCCCCTCCCCCCAAACCCCCTTCACCAACACCTTTCAGGGATAATAATAATAATAATAATAATAATAGTGTATCTCCTGCCAATTGCTGAGCCAAAAGGCCATGTGCATCCAGTCCTCCATTCCATAAGGAAAGTCTCCACACCAATCGGTGGAATAAAGGAAGTGACGGCATAGAACATTACTCTAGGAGCTTTATACCAATCAGCCCATGGAAAGGGACCGATGGCCTATGTACTCCCTAATAATGATAATAATAATAATAATAATAATAATAATAATAGTGCTTCTCTGTCCATGGCTGATGCATTTCTGCACATGCGCCTCCATCGTCTCACCCGTGAGGGGAGTACGAAGAATTGACGATAAGCTCTAATGACACCCCCGCAAGGGCAGTTCCAACACTTCCAGACGGACCGGTATGTTCAATGAAAATACTGGTCCAGAGTCTGGACCGGTATGTTCAATGAAAATACTGGTGGCACCGACGGGAATCGAACTGGCGACAGGGCCCAGATGGTAGAACTTGACCACTGGGCTATCACGGTGTCCATAATAATAATAATAATAATAATAATAGTGCTTCTCTGTCAATGGCTGATGCATTTCTGCACATGCGCCTCCATCGTCTCACCCGTGAGGGGAGTACGAAGAATTGACGATAAGCTCTAATGACACCCCCGCAAGGGCAGTTCCAACACTTCCAGACGGGCCGGTATGTTCAATGAAAATATTGGTCCAGACGGATCGGTATGTTCAATGAAAATACTGGTGGCACCGACGGGAATCGAACTGGCGACAGGGCCCAGATGGTAGAACTTGACCACTGGGCTATCACGGTGTCAATAATTAATAATAATAATAACAATAATAGTGCTTCTCTGTCAATGGCTGATGCAAATCTGCACATGCGCCTCCATCGTCTCACCCGTGAGGGGAGTACGAAGAATTGACGATAGGCTCTAATGTCACCCCCGCAAGGGCAGTTCCAACACTTCCAGACGGACCGAATAACAATAATAATAATAACAATAATAATAATAATAATAATAATAATAATAATAAAAATAATAATAATAATAATAGTGCTTCTCTGTCAATGGCTGATGCAAATCTGCACATGCGCCTCCATCGTCTCACCCGTGAGGGGAGTACGAAGAATTGACGATAGGCTCTAATGACAACCCCGCACGGGCAGTTCCAACACTTCCAGACGGACCGGTGTGTTCAATGAAAATACTGGTGGCACCGACGGGAATCGAACTGGCGACAGGGCCCAGATGGTAGAACTTGACCACTGGGCTATCACGGTGTCCATAATAATAATAATAATAATAATAATAATAATAATAATAATAATAATAATAATAATAATAATAATAATAGCGCTTCTCTGTCAATGGCTGATGCATTTCTGCACATGCGCCTCCATCGTCTCACCCGTTAGGGGAGTACGAAGAATTGACGATAGGCTCTAATGACACCCCCGCAAGGGCAGTTCCAACACTTCCAGACGGACCGGTATGTTCAATGAAAATACTGGTCCGGACGGACCGGTATGTTCAATGAAAATACTGGTGGCACCGACGGGAATCGAACTGGCGACAGGGCCCAGATGGTAGAACTTGACCACTGGGCTATCACGGTGTCCATAATGATAATAATAATAATAATAATAGTGCTTCTCTGTCAATGGCTGATGCAAATCTGCACATGCGCCTCCATCGTCTCACCCGTGAGGGGAGTACGAAGAATTGACGATAGGCTCTAATGACACCCCCGCAAAGGCAGTTCCAACACTTCCAGACGGACCGGTATGTTCAATGAAAATACTGGTGGCACCGACGGGAATCGAACTGGCGACAGGGCCCAGATGGTAGAACTTGACCACTGGGCTATCACGGTGTCAATAATAATAATAATAATAATAATAATAATAATAATAATAATAATAATAGTGCTTCTCTGTCAATGGCTGATGCATTTCTGCACATGCGCCTCCATCGTCTCACCCGTGAGGGGAGTACGAAGAATTGACGATAAGCTCTAATGACACCCCCGCAAGGGCAGTTCCAACACTTCCAGACGGGCCGGTATGTTCAATGAAAATACTGGTCCAGAAATAGACCGGTATGTTCAATGAAAATACTGGTGGCACCGACGGGAATCGAACTGGCGACAGGGCCCAGATGGTAGAACTTGACCACTGGGCTATCACGGTGTCCAAATAATAATAATAATAATAATAATAATAATAATAATAGTGCTTCTCTGTCAATGGCTGATGCAAATCTGCACATGTGCCTAATAATAATAATAATAATAATAATAATAATAATAATAATAATAATAATAATAATAATAATAATAATATGTGTATTGATCTATCATGGCTGAGTCCAAGGACCATGCGCCTCCATCCCTCGACCCAACGGTCACACAGTGAATGTTGGGGAGGGAAGAGTGACTCTAACCATCCCTGAATAGCTACCCGCCCGGCGTGTCGGATACCTTGCAGGGAATCAACTGCAAATGATTGATGTTCCCTATGAGAGAGTTCCACAAGACTGGGTATAAGTCGAATGGAGGTACTCAAAGGGGGTAGCAGACATTTCATGCGGTCTGCCAGCGCATGAGGACGTTTTGCGATAAGTGTCTGGGACGCCTCGAAACCCGTCACCACCCCTAGATCTGGGATGTATATACCCCTTTGACCCCACGTGGTGTATGTCTTATGAAAACAACACAACAAGATAGCCTCGGAACCAGTGGGAAGAGGCCCAACCACCTCCTCTTCCCGTGGGGTGCCATTCTGTGCACCCCTCCATAATAATAATAATAATAATAATAATAATAATAATAATAATAATAGTGCTTCTCTGTCAATGGCTGATGCATTTCTGCACATGCGCCTCCATCGTCTCACCCGTGAGGGGAGTACGAAGAATTGACGATAAGCTCTAATGACACCCCCGCAAGGGCAGTTCCAACACTTCCAGACGGGCCGGTATGTTCAATGAAAATACTGGTCCAGAAATAGACCGGTATGTTCAATGAAAATACTGGTGGTACCGACGGGAATCGAACTGGCGACAGGGCCCAGATGGTAGAACTTGACCACTGGGCTATCACGGTGTCCATAAATAATAATAATAATAATACATGAAAAATGGTGACTTTTATGGTACATAATGATAATAGTGACTTCTCTTGTAGCAGTTTCAGGAAGGGCGTTTGACCTGTGGCGACTGGCATGATGAGCTCCTTAAACGCTGTATTCAAGCAAGCAAGCACAGGACACGGCGAGGCACGTTGAGCGATGTACTTGCAAAATGAGCAACCATCACAGCCATGCAAATTTATATTCACATTTACTTACACAACTATTCACACTCAAATACACTCGCATAAGGACATACACGTAAACAAACAATATAAACAAACAATCATAAATACATATATACATACATACATACATACATACATACATAT
>WBZZ01005994.1:82500-92500 GCA_019918135.1 Paulinella micropora | reverse complement strand
TTGTTGTTGTTGCTTTGCTTTGCTTTGCTTTGGGCGAGGCCTAGCTTTCACATGGGCGGGCTGAGCCTATGAGGGGCGCACGATAAGCGTTCCATTGATTTATGAGACGGGTCCCAATTACTGAGAGTAACTCATGTGAGTTGCTCATCATACTCATGGCTCTTGGCTCGGGGTGGCCTCTGGAATCACAAGGGGTGGGCACTGGGGGAGGGGGTTGTGTTCAGAGGGTCACCGCGAAGGATGGTCAACCAAACTACTGTCGGTCGGAGTTTGTACGAAGGCGAGAGGCCCTACACCTTACCACAAGCCTTGAAACGACTAAATGACCAAAGTAACGACGGACCGGAGCGGGGCTCCTGGCTCACCCTCTCTCTCAGCACTCTTCGTGCTCATCCTGCGGATGCCATGGGGTTGCTCTGGCGGAGGGTTATGGGGTGGTGGGTATACGTGCACGGGCCTGTCACTCTGTGCTCTCGGTAGATGACTCACTTGCAGCGTTTATCGGACGCAGGGTGGTTTGCCACGACACCTACCTCGATGATGCACAGCGGGTCTGCCTCGTGCCTGGTTACGGATGCAGGTGAGTGTTTGTGTGTATTCCTATACATACGTACACGTATGCTTTTTAAGGGTTGAGCTTTAAATAACCCCACCTGGGTCCTCATTTATCGAGTTTACAACTCGATCAATGCGGCACCGGGGTCCCATACCACTTATGTCAGGTTCTTATGCGAAGAGCGCGGCCGCTAGTGCTGGCCCTATGGGTCAAGGCGGTAATCCTTCAGGTTTAGACGTTCCCCGTGGGAGTGCGCCTGCGGGTGGCGATGGCTACTCGGCCGGGGTGGGGTGGTCGAGTGCTCGCGTACCTGACGGGCAACCTGAATCACGTAGAGCCAGCAATCCTGCTGCATCTCGATCACCCTCCCCAACCTCGGAAGAGAAGTCACGTCCGGAAAGGTCTGGTCACGGCGTGTGGCAAGCGGTACCGCCACCGAGGAGGTGGCGGAGGAAGGTACGAAATGAGCTGGATAAGAGATGTTGCATAGTATGGGGGCTATCGCATGTCTCTCAGACAGTGGTCATGGCGCGAGAGCTCCGAATTCTCGGTCTCGGGGAAGTCGAGGTGGAATTCGCGGGTAGAGGTAGTGGGCGACATTTGCGGATTAAATGTGCGTCTTGTGAGGAGGCGGAGAAGATGGTGCGGCTGCTGCGGGAGCGTAAGTTCTTCACGGGAAAGGTTCACGTTGCGACGGGTAGGACTTTCCGGGAAAGAGAGAAGCAGCGGGCTGCACGGGGGGGTGCCCAGTATGTAGAGATGCAGAGGGAGCTTCGCAAGCAGGGGTTTGGCTACTGGGTGCTCGACGTGGAAGTCGACGAGCCCCAAGGCGAAGCCTCAAGCGGTGAATCTCCCTTGGCGGAGTGGGGCGGGATGCGGGAGCTGGAGGAGCTGGGGCGGAGGGTGCAGGATGGGCCGTGGAGGGTGGCGGAGGGCTCCAGGCGGGCTCAACCGAAGCGCAGGCATCGGCATCAGCTTCGTTCTTCCCAATTTGTGAAAGGCTTCCCACTGAGGGTGGCCTCACATAATTGGCAAGGCAAAGTGGGTGCGGATAGCCCAGGCTTTGGGGAATGGCCGGAGCACTACAAGGAGCGAGGCTGGGTGATCGTCGGAGTCCAGGAGCACAACCTATCGTCGCAGAAGGTGGAGAAGCTCCAAGTCGACGGCTTCGCAGTCCTCGGCAAAGCGGCTGCAACTGGTGCGGGCTCGCGTCTCTTGGGTGGGGTCTTGACGTTGGTGGCCAACTATCTGGCTCCGTGCGCTACCATTGTACAGGCGCCTGTTCCACACCCACAGCAATTGTGGGTGAGGCTGTCGTCTGGGAGCGCGACGGCGTCGGATGTGTTCGTCGGCAACGGCTACTTCCCCCAAGAAAATCAACGAGAGGAATCTATTGCAGCCTATGAGGCGTGGCAGGCGGCCGTCTCCTACTTCGCCACCAAAGGTCATGTGGTTACGGTTGGTGATGCTAATGCTAAGCTGGGGCCCGCCAGAATAGCGCGGGAGGAGGGAGTGGTGGGCCTCTTTGGCGAGATAGATGGGAGGGGTAGAGGGGTTAGGAGTGAGAATGGTGAGTTGCTGGCTGCGATGCTTGTTGCCACGGGGTTGCGCAATCTCAGTGGGTTTTCGCAACCACGGGGGGACAAATATTGGTGGTCTAGGCAGGAAAATGTAGGTGGACGAAGGCATCTACTGGATTACATCTGCGTCTCTTCCGAGCTGGCGGAGGAGGCAAGCTTCGGCGTCGACAAGGTAGACCTTGATACCGACCACAAAGCTGTGTGGGCGGAACTGGTCTGGGGGGGACAGCCACCCCCCAAAAAGCAGGTAAAGAGGTACAAAGCATTCAAGGCAGAGCGCTTGATAGGCAGGGTAGTTGAGGGTAAGGAGAGTGAGCTGTCTAAGCTTAGGTTGAAGTACGACGAGACCTTTGCAGCTGGTATATCGGGGCTGTTGCCAGATGGCCTCCCAGATCTATCAGCAGTGGAGGACCCGGATGAGCTTCAGCAGGAGGTAGATAGGGTCGCTAGCTTAGTGGTCCGAGCTTTCACGGGCGCAGCCGTGAAGGTCTTGGGAGTTCGGGTGATTAGGCCAGGGTTTACTAATGCATGGTTTGATGAGAGTCTTAGGGAAGCGATTGCGCGACGGAGAGAGGCATACGGCCTCTGGCGAAGGAATGAGGCCAACCGAGAGGCCTGGCAAAGATATAAAGAAGCGAGGAAGGCGGTCAGAAGGTTATGCAAGGAGAAGAAGGAGCAAGCGTGGAAGCGGGTCCAGAATGACACCGCTGCCAACTTCAGGAGCGCTACCATGGCCACGTACTGGAAGCTGTCAAAGCGTTTGGGCGGGGTTCGGCGGTCGAACGCTTCTGCTCCTGTTCGGAAGCCCGATGGCACTCTGGCATGCACACTCCGGGAAAAACTACAAGAATGGGAAGAATACCGCCGACGTATGGTGGTCCCCAAAGAAAACCAGTTTTTGGAGGATGCATGTGTAGAGGAAGTCGGTTCTGATGAGGAAGCAGCGCGGATTGAGCCCGAGCGGAAGGCCCGCGAAACCTTCCAGTATAACGACAACCTGCGCGACCAATTCGAGGCCATGGCGCAAGCCGAGGAGATCCGGACTGAGACGGGCCCGCTGGACTATGATTACACCGAGAAGGAAGTGGAGCTCTGCCAGGAAAATCTCCAGAATCACAAAGCGTGCTCACCGGATAAGATCAAGAACGAGATGCTCAAGTACGGAGGCACGCGGATTGTGAGCTTTCTGGTGCGCTTCTTCAACTGGTTGAAATCGTGCGAATACACCCCCAGCGACTGGGGCAAAGCGATTATCGTCAACATCCCAAAAGGAGGCGACCCAACCGATCCGGAAAATTGGAGAGACATCGCGATTCTGAGCTGTCTGGGTAAGATGTATCTGTCCCTTATGACGGCTTTCATCGATCAGCCGGGCAGGCTTCGCCCAGAGCAGGGTGGGTTTCGGCCAAAACGTAGTACGGGGGACCAGATTTTTGTCCTTAAGGAGCGTCTGCGCCTTAGACAACAAGCTGGCCTCCGTTCTTTCGTTTTGTTCGTGGATCTGAGAAAGGCATTCCCTACGGTTTGGCGGGCCGGGTTGTTTCAGAGGCTAACCCAGATGAGGGTACAGGGCAAGTTCTATCGCATTCTGCGGCGTTTTTACCGAAGAACGTCATCGCGAGTGCTAGTCGATGGCGAACTCACTGGTGAAGTGCTGGAAGAGATGGGAGTTCAGCAAGGGTCGCCGTTGTCACCGTCGCTGTTCAACGTCTTCATGGATGAGCTAACGGTCCGAATCGCGAAAGAGTTGGAGATCGAGGACCTCAACCGCATCGAAGACATACGGACCCTGCTTTACGCCGACGACGTTGCGGTAATTGCGCATAGTGTCACGGAGCTTCAACAGATTGTAAATGTCGTGGCGACATTCGTGGAGGACTATCGGCTTGAAATCAACCTGAAACCGGGCAAGACGGAAGTCATGCCGATATACGGGCACGCCAAGTCAAAAAAGTCGCCCCCATGCGTGAGGTTCCGGGGCAAGGTTCTCAACGTCACCGACCACTACAAATACCTGGGAGTTCTGCTCACGGACACCCTCTCCGATAAACCGCAAGCGAAGCGGGCGGCGGAAATCACTGTAGCGGGAACGGCTGCCTGCTACCCCCTCTGGATTGCCCATGAAGTTCCAGCGCGTCTTCGGCTGATGAATTGGCAGCAAATGGTTGGCGCAAAGTTGCTTTACGCATCGGCTTTTTGGGATCTGCCGGGCGCCAACAAGCTGAGTAAGCTGGAGGGCGCGTTGGTAGCGCCCCTGCGGGTCATCTTGGGTGTTGGTACGCGCACAAGCGGCTGCATCACCAGGGGTTTAGTCCGCACGCCGAGTTTTAGCATCCTTGCCAAGGCGGCCCGGCTTCGGTTCCTAGGGCGCATCGAGTTACTGGGCAACACAGCGCTAACACGCAGGCTTTACAACACGGGTCGGTGCAAATGGAAGGAAGATACGGAAAATTTGATCTTAGCAGATCACAGGCTGCGGGAGGGCTTGGATGCGCTCAAGCGGGTCGTGAACGAAGATGGCACGGTAGATGATAAGGACTGGCGGGCCGCTCTGGCGAACTGGAACGAGGTGGTAAAGCAATGGTCTGTCCGGCAGGAAGTAGCTGGCTGGGAGCGGCAGGCTAAGCCCTCTGATGGGCTTAGGGTGCTGCTTAGCCAGATGTCTTCCCGCTCTGCTTTCCCACGTTGGCGGGCGCTGGAGGGGGGAAGTCACAACCTTATCAGAAGGCGATTGTTGAGCTGCAACAATCGCCTTCGCCTCTACCGATCCAAATTTGGCTCATGCTCGCCGGACTGCTCAAGCTGTTTCGCCTTGTGTGGCACTGAGGTTAACGAGTCGTTACGTCACTTCCTGCTGCATTGCCCAACGTTTGCGAGCTCTCGTGAGGCACTGTTTAAGTTTATCGATGAGACGCAAGCCCGGCAGCCCCTCATGCTGAATCGAGGAGGGCTTTATCACAGGGAACTGCGGGAGGCAGAGGAGGAGATGAGGCTCTTCAAAGAGGAATGGCTGAAGGGGGAGGATGAAAAGATGGCGGCGATGCTCGGCGTTTTGTTTATCCCTGTCCCAGAAGAGGTGGAGGAGGAGTTAGGAAGGTTTGTTGCCACCATCTGGAAGGAGTGGGAGGAGTTGGAGGCGCAGACCAGGGAGGCAGAGGGGGCGGAGGAGGAGGAGGAGGTGATCGACCTCACGGTCGTTCAGGAGGTGGGTAGAAGGAGGGGAAGGCCTAGTCAGGTAGAATGTCTGGCTAGATCTGTTGTAGGTGGAGGTCAGCGCAGCATCGCGGACTTCTTCTCGGCAGATAACTCCTCTCACTCCTTGCACCCACTTGCACATGCACAGCACGCTCATTTGCACATTGCACTGCCAGTCGAGTCTTTGGAGCGGAGCCGCGTCACCGAACGGTCCCGTGCTACCAATGGAGGCACATGTCCGACAGGATCAAAGGCCAATTGACTGATAAGTCTATTATTATTATTATTATTATTATTATTATTATTATTATTATTATTATTATTTATGGACACCGTGATAGCCCAGTGGTCAAGTTCTACCATCTGGGCCCTGTCGCCAGTTCGATTCCAGTCGGTGCCACCAGTATTTTCATTGAACATACCGGTCCGTCTGGAAGTGTTGGAACTGCCCGTGCGGGGGTGTCATTAGAGCCTATCGTCAATTCTTCGTACTCCCCTCACGGGTGAGACGATGGAGGCGCATGTGCAGATTTGCATCAGCCATTGACAGAGAAGCACTATTATTATTATTATTATTATTATTATTATTATTATGGAGGGGTGCACAGTATGGCACCCCACGGGAAGAGGAGGTGGTTGGGCCTCTTCCCACTGGTTTCGAGGCTATGTCGTTGTGTTGGCTCCGAGGCTATGTTGTTGTGTTGGTTCCGAGGCTATGTTGTTGTGTTGGTTCCGAGGCTCTGTTGTTGTGTGGGTTCCGAGGCTATGTCGATGTGGGTTCCGAGGCTATGTTGTTGCGTTGGTTCCGAGGCCATGTCGTTGTGTTGTTTTTTATAAGACATACACCACGTGGGATCAAAGGGGTATTTACATTCCGCGATCTAGGGGTGGTGACGGGTTTCGAGGCGTCCCAGACACTTACCACAAAACGTCCTCATGCGCTGGCAGACCGCATGAAATGTCTGCTACCCCTGTGAGTACCTCCATGCGGGACCTACCCAGTCTCGTGGAGCTCTCACGCGGGGAAGATCAATCATTTGTAGTTGATTTCCTGCAAGGTACCCGACACTGTGCGGGTAGTAGGGACTTCCTTTTGGGGCCTTCTATGCAGGATGGTTAGAGTCACTCTTCCCTCCCCAACATACTCACTGTAGTCCCTGTTGGGTCGAGGGATGGAGGCGCATGGCCCTCGGGCTCAGCCATGACAGATCAATATATATATATATTATTATTATTATTATTATTATTATTATATTATTATTGTTATTATTATTATTATTATTTGGACACCGTGATAGCCCAGTGGTCAAGTTCTACCATCTGGGCCCTGTCGCCAGTTCGATTCCCGTCGGTGCCACCAGTATTTTCATTGAACATACCGGTCTATTTCTGGACCAGTATTTTCATTGAACATACCGGCCCGCCTGGAAGTGTTGGAACTGCCCTTGCGGGGGTGTCATTAGAGCTTATCGTCAATTCTTCGTACTCCCCTCACGGGTGAGACGATGGAGGCGCATGCAGAAATGCATCAGCCATTGACAGAGAAGCACTATTATTATTATTATTATTATTATTATTATTATTATTGGACACCGTGATAGCCCAGTGGTCAAGTTCTACCATCTGGGCCCTGTCGCCAGTTCGATTCCCGTCGGTGCCACCAGTATTTTCATTGAACATACCGGTCTATTTCTGGACCAGTATTTTCATTGAACATACCGGCCCGTCTGGAAGTGTTGGAACTGCCCTTGCGGGGGTGTCATTAGAGCTTATCGTCAATTCTTCGTACTCCCCTCACGGGTGAGACGATGGAGGCGCATGTGCAGAAATGCATCAGCCATTGACAGAGAAGCACTATTATTATTATTATTATTATTATTATTATTATTATTATTATTATTAGGGAGTACATAGGCCATCGGTCCCTTTCCATGGGCTGATTGGTATAAAGCTCCTAGAGTAATGTTCTATGCCGTCACTTCCTTTATTCCACCGATTGGTGTGGAGACTTTCCTTATGGAATGGAGGACTGGATGCACATGGCCTTTTGGCTCAGCAATTGGCAGACGATACATACATACATATTATTATTATTATTATTATTATTATGATTATTATTATTATCCCTGAAAGGTTGGTGAAGGGGGTGGGGGGTTTGGGGGGAGGGGGAAAATGAAAATTGTGTACCCCACCCCCCCCACACCCTTTTCCGTACCCCTGTCGGAATAAATCATGGTTTGCGGGAACAAGGAGGAGCTGGGAGCTCATATTTGCAGGGTGGCTAGCCCCAGACTCGATCTTGATGCTGATATGATTTTTTTTGGAATTCACGCAAATATTTGCGTTAGGGGAGTGTCCTGAATGCCAAAATTCCTTCTTTTTTTTTGCACCCCTGTCGGAATAAATCATGGTTTGTGGGAACCAGGAGGAGTTGGGAGCTCATATATGCAGGGTATCTAGCCCCAGACTCGATGTTGATGCTGATATAATTTCTTTGGAATTCACGCAAATATTTGCGTTAGGGGAGTGTCCTGAATGCGAAAATTCCTTGCTTTTTTAGCCTATTTTCTGCACCCTCGTCGGAATAAATCATGGTTAGTGTGAACGAGGAGGAGTTGGGAGCTCATATTGACAGGGTGGCTAGCCCCAGACTCGGTGTTCATGATGATATAGTTTCTTTGAAATTCACGCAAATATTTGCGTTACGGGAGTGTCCTGAATGCCAAAATTCCTTGCCTTTTTAGCCTATTTTCTGCTCTCCCATCGGAATAAATCATGGTTTGTGGGAACCAGGAGGAGTTGGGAGCTCATATTGGCAGGGTGGTAAGCAGCAGACTCGATCTTGATGCTGGTACAATTTTTTTGGAATTCACGCAAATATTTGCGTTAGGGAGTGTCCTGCATACCAAATTTCCTAGTTTTTTGGCAGTACTTGACGGTGTTGAACATACCCTGTCGACGGGGCAGGGGGGGTCCGGGGGGCCCTTCCCCGGGAACCCCAGCCCGGCGATTGTACGTACCCGTTTTGGTCGCGGGTGGCACCCACACCAGAAAATTGAGGTCTTGTCCCACCAGGCGCCCTCCGACAATTGAACGTACCCTGTCGACGGAAATGGGGGGTCCGGGTGGCCCTCCCCACCGGGAACCCCAGCCCGGCGATTGTACGTACCAGTTTTGATCGCGGGTGGCACCCACACCAGAAAATTGAGGTCTTGTGCCACCAGCAGCTTTTTTGCGCACACCAGAGGGAGTTAGCGGCTGTTATTTGGTGTGTATGACACTTCTTGATGAGCTCTCTTCGAAAATATAAAAATTGTGGCGCCGGGTGGCCTACACACCGGGGAATCGAGGTTTTTGCGCCACCAGGCGCCGTTTGCGCACACCCGAGGGAGTTTGAGGCTGATGTTTGGTGTATCCGACACCTTTAGGTGCGCTCTCTTCGGAGATAAAAAGTTTTGGTGGCGGGTGGCACAAAAACCAGAGATTTTAGGTTTTTGTGCCACCAGAGCTTACACTTGCGTTCTGCTGGTCCCTCCGGAATGTACTCTGTCGACGGGGAAGGGTGGGTCCGGGGGGCCCTCCCCCCGGGAACCCCAGCCAGGGGGGGGGGGTGCGCGAAGCGCGCCGCAAACCATCCTTTCAGGTGTTGGCGCAGCCCCTAGTTATTATTATTATTATTATTATTATTATTATTATTATTCAGCCCAATGGCCTCAAGGCGTTAAACTGTGACGCCAACTCATAACCCTTTGGTGGTAGATGCTGGGGAGGAGGGTCGTTGCGCGCGTAAAAGATCTTAAACTCCGCATATGCTGGTTGATAGCCCAGGACCCAGCAGACACCAGATTGTTATGGGTGGGGTTTCGAGGCAGCTCTAGCAACCGCGCTTGGTGTATGCACTTGCACATTCGGTGACGTCTTGCAAGAGGTTGCTGGGACTGCGGAATAACCTCGGCTTAGTGCAGTCTTGCCCTCAGGAGCTCCATCGGTGGCCCCGATCATCAGGCGAGAGACTGACACGGGGGGGTGGAGGACCTCGAACAAGGGTATTGGAGGCTTATGTCCGTTGAGGATATGCCATTAGCTGCATCAGTACGCCTCAGATATAGTAAATCTGCCTTGGAGTGTTGACTGTGACATATTTGAGGGAAATCCCGATGAAAAAACCTAGTCACACTTGCTAAACAGAGTTCCAGCCCAATGGCCTCAAGGCGTTAAACTGTGACGCCAACTCATAACCCTTTGGTGGTAGATGCTGGGGAGGAGGGTCGTTGCGCGCGTAAAAGATCTTAAACTCCGCATATGCTGGTTGATAGCCCAGGACCCAGCAGACACCAGATTGTTATGGGTGGGGTTTCGAGGCAGCTCTAGCAACCGCGCTTGGTGTATGCACTTGCACATTCGGTGACGTCTTGCAAGAGGTTGCTGGGACTGCGGAATAACCTCGGCTTAGTGCAGTCTTGCCCTCAGGAGCTCCATCGGTGGCCCCGATCATCAGGCGAGAGACTGACACGGGGGGGTGGAGGACCTCGAACAAGGGTATTGGAGGCTTATGTCCGTTGAGGATATGCCATTAGCTGCATCAGTACGCCTCAGATATAGTATTATTATTATTATTATTATTAGTGGCACCGCGATAGCCCAGTGGTTAAGGTCTACCATCTGGGAC
>WBZZ01005994.1:30000-67500 GCA_019918135.1 Paulinella micropora | reverse complement strand
TCTCGATGTGTTTTTGAAGGGGAGCTTCAATAGTGCAGAGCACAGAGTCGTGACGCCAGGTATAACGGCCTTGTTTGAGGGCAACATGGCAACCGGAGAGGATGTGACATAAATGTGCTTGACCAGAACAGAGAGCACACTTGTTGTTGGGAATGATTCCCCACAGACGTCTAAGGTCGGGGGTAATAACCGAGTTTGTGCTTGCGTTGATGACCCAAGAGATTAAACGGGGATTACGGGTTCCGATGAGGCGAGTCCAGTAGAGGTCAAAGGGGCATGCGTCTTCAAAACGAAGAAAGCACCCTTGGATGGCTTTGTAGATAGATAGATAGATAGATAGATAGATAGATAGATAGATAGATAGATAGATAGATAGATAAATTGATGTACAGATCGATAGATAGATAAATAGATATATATATATATATATAGATAGGATAGGATAGGACAGGACAGGACAGGACAGGATAGGATAGGATGGGAGGGGAGGGTTGGATTGGATTAGATTAGATTAGATTAGATTAGATTAGATTAGATTAGATTTAGATTTAGATTTAGATTTAGATAAGATAAGATAAGATACGATAAGATAAGGTAAGGTAAGATAAGGTAAGATAATATAGGATAAGATAGGATAAGATAGGATAGATAGATAGATAGATAGGTAGGTAGGTAGGTAGGTAGGTGGGTAGATGGAGAGGTATGTAGTTGGGTAGGTAAGGTAGGTAAGCTACGTGCATATTTATATCTACCTATCTATCTATCTATCTATCTATCTATCTATCTATCTATCTATCTATCCATCTATCTATCTATCTATCTATCTATCTATCTAATTATCTATCTAATTATCTATCTAATCTACCTAATCTACCTAATCTATTTAATCTATCTTATCTATCTTATCTATCTATCTATCTATCTATCTATCTATTTTCTTTCTTTCTTTCTTTCTTTCTTTCTTATCTATCTATCTATCTATCTATCTATCTATCTATCTATCTATCTATCTATTTATACCCCTACCCGCTTTGGAGAGACGGAAGGTCGAGAGAAAATAGAAAACAGTTGGACAAAGTGCAGTATCAACATGCAAGTAAGATAGCCGAAGGAAGGAAGAGAAAGAGGGAAGAAACAGAAACACCCATAGGAACGAAGATTATATCAGTAGCGAAAGCAGGCTAGGAACACAACACTGAAGCACAAAGCCTTCCACTCCTTTCCGCCTCCCCTCCCCCCCCCCCCCCCCCCCCCCCCCCCCCCCCCCCCCCCCCCCCCCCCCCCCTCCTAAATCCTCCACCTTCTCCTCCGTCCCTGCCTTAGTCTCTACCCTGTGCTTGGTGTACCAGGATAAGTTGACAGATCCCGCCTCAGTCACGTCCATGTTCGCTATCACGCCCACGCTCGGCTGCGTCACCACCGGCTTGATCGGTCCGCGCTCCATCCCGCTGCCCTGCTTGTCTGCGCGCGAGCATCTTGTCCATGTCGTCCGCTCTTTTCTAGCATGCTTCGTACGCCTCTCTGGTGTTGTTGTGTCTTGGCATGCAATTCTGTGCGACACGTGCATGTTGGTGCTTGGTGTCTTGTCAGCGGATGCCAAAGCGCTGGTGCAGCGGGCGCGCTACGAGGCGGCCGAGTTTAAGTTCAAAAACGGTGACACTACGCAGCTGGCGCACGCACTTGCATCACTGCACCCACACGTGTCCAGCCCACCACACGTGTCAACTCCTGCTTGTAGTCCCAACAGCTGCACACTGCGCTCTGCAGGTTATGCTATTCCCGTCGAGTACATGGCTAAGAAAGTGGCCAACAATGCCCAAGTCTACACACGTCAGCTTCCCTTTCCTTGAATTATGCGCGAGACAGCGGGGGAATGGCGACACAAGGGAATGCTTCACGTTGTCGTGTGCGTTTGGCAGAACACGCATTCATGCGCGCTTACGGAGTCATCCCTATCTTTGGAGGTCATAACATGCCTAGCTGCCACCGCCTCCATCATCCCTTTCACGCACTATTCAAACTCAATCGTCATCCGAGCAAAGGACTGACTACGACAACAACACAAATAATCAAACAACACCAAAAGAGGGTGGGGAGACTGGCGGATGTGACAAGAGAATACTGCGAAACGATCAGATCGTGTGATAGGTATTGATGAAGAGAAGGGCCCTCAACTCTATCGCGTGGACCCAGCAGGCCATTATGTAAGTTCCTGAGCTTTTCCACGCCCCTTTCACTCCATTAACCCCGCCCCCTCTTCTTTGGCCTTCTGTTTCCTTGTACACATGCACACATTCCATGCACGTTGGCGTATGCAGATGGGGTATAAGGCCTGTTCAGCAGGCCCAAAGGAACAAGAGGCCAACAACCTGTTGGAAAAGAAACTCAAGGCCAAACCAGAAATGGACTTCAAGGTCCATTCCACACATTTCTGCACCACATGGTCGAGAAACCCGTCGTCTTGCAGATTATGAGCTAAGGCGATGTACGCATCGCAGATGAGCGCATATGAATTTGACACGTCTGAGCAGGAAGCCCTCAAGTGCGCCGTGCTGACCCTACAAACCGTGGTGGGCTCAGACCTCAAGCCTTCAGGTCAGTTGCAACCGCTTCCACACCGCACAATATCTCAGTCATGCTCTCTATCTCTCTCTCTCTCCCTCTCTCTCTCTCTCTCTCTCTCTCTCTCTCAAATGTACATATATAAGGGGTGTAAGGGAAGTTTCTCCCCCTACTTCAACCCTGCCTTCCCCTGAGCTAGCGCTGCAGCCTCTAGCCCAGGTTATATGCAAAACAGGTACAGCACCCACAGATGCGTGTCCCTCAACCGCACCTCCCCACTCGCTTTGCCTGGCGAGAGTTTGAAAAAGTTGGAAAGTTCTCAAAAATCGGGTCTGACAAAAGGCCCGATAGTCGACACTTTTTCAGCTTTTCTGAATTCTCTTCAGCAAGAGCGAGTGGGGAGGTGCGGTTGAGGAAAATACGTCTGTGGGTGCCATGCATGCTGTACATATCAGCTGCGCCAGAGGCTGTAGCGCTTGCTGAAGGAAAGATGGGGTGAAAGTATGTATCCAGAATGGTCCGACAAAGGACCGCCCTCAGGGACCAGGAGGCTATCTCCCTGAGCAAGCGCTGCAATACATGCCGCAGCTTATATGCACATCACGCATAATGCCTAGATATGTGTGCCCCGCAAGCACACCCTTCTACTCGCTCTCCCTAGCGAGAATTTAGACAAGTTTGAAAAGTGTTCAATATCGGCACAAAGGACCACCCTCGGGACAAGGAGGTTATCTTTCCCTGAGCAAGCGCTGCGACCTGTGTGCAGCTAATATGCACAGCATGCGTAACGTCCACAGATGCGTGCCCCACAACCACATCTCTCCACTCGCTCTCCTTGGCGAGATTTCAGAAAAGTTTGAAAAAGGTCCAAAATCGGCCAGTCAAAGGACAGGCCAAGTTCCCCCCAAGTCTGCCGATCTGAATTCGATCAAACTCGTATGGCGATACATGGATAAAAAGCTGAGTGTCAAGCGCCCAACGACCATACCCGCATTGAAGCGCCGACTGCTCACGATCTGGCGAGAGGTGGACTTGAAGATGGTGCAGAAATATGCGCCAAAATGAAAAAAGACTGATCGCTGTAATCAACACTGGGGGCGTATGGACTGACTAGCTGCATCCTGTGCACGCTCACGACCGCAGCACCCCAACACTGCAGTGGCAAGATAGCTTTGCTCGAGGCGTAGAAGAAGGAAGTAAGAATAAGTAAAATCCTACAGTCCCAGCATTGCCTTTTGTCAGACCCGATTTTGAGAACTTTCCAACTTTTTCAAACTCTCGCCAGGCAAAGCGAGTAGGGAGGCGCGGTTGAGGGACACACATCTGCGGGTGCTGTACTTGCTGTGCATATAACCTGAGCTACAGGCTGCAGCGCTAGCTCAGGGGAAGACAGGGTTGAAGTAGGGGGAGAAATTTCCCTTACATCCCTTATATATATATATATATATATGTATATTTGTATGTACATATATATATATATGTATGTATGTATGTATGTATGGTACGTACGCACGTACGTATACGTACGTGTACGTACGTATACGTACGTACACGTACATACGTACGTACACGTACGTACGTATGTATGTATGTATGCATGCATGCATGCATGTATGTATGTATGTATGTATATATATATATATATATATATATATATAAGTATAAATATATATATATATACATATATATATGTATGTATGTATGTATGTATGTATGTCTGTATATTTATATATTTATATATATATATATTTTTATATGTGTGTGTGTGTGTGTGTGTGTGTGTGTATGATCTAAAGTACTTTGAGTCTTCATTTCAAACTTTGATTGCACAGAAGTCACCCCGCCTTCTTTCTTTCTTTATTTCCTTCTTTCTTTCTTTTGTCTCTCTCTCTCTCTCTTTCTCTCTCTCTCTCTCTCTCTCTCTCTCTCTCTCTCCTCTCTCTCCTCTCTCTCTCTCTCTCGCTCTCTCTCTCTCTCTCTCTCTCTCTCACACACACACACACGTATACATACATACATACATACATACATACACACACACACATTTTTGGATGGTTTATTATGTCTGCAGATATCGAACTGGCAGTGATGACTACTGGCAACCCCAAGTACACACTAGACTGCCTTGTCCTTTCTTCTGTCAATTCCCTTTTTTGGTGTTCTAATTCCTGGTGTAATAATTATTTGTTCACTTACTTCATAATTACCAATATTGTTTTAAACAGCCATATTTGTCGTGCTTACTGGGAACCATGCTTGCCATTCTTTCACAGGTTCCGAACTTTATCAGAGGATGAGATCGATGCTCACCTGACCGCCATCAGCGAAGAAGAAACCGATTGAGAAGTAGTTAAGAAGTAGTGTTGATATATAAATCTTCATGTCATGGACTACTATAATTATACTGAAAGTCTTGACTCCTGGCCTTCGTTGGGCAGTCGTCCTTTACCACAGCGAGTCAGTTGATGTTTGAGGTAGGGCGGGACTGCCATGGAGGACTTAAATCAAATTGAAAGTGTTTGTCCTCCAAGGCTCAGTTTCACTTTGTGATTTCAGAATTACTTACAGATCAGGAAAATTGTCACAGGTCAGGATTCTAGCCTGACCAGACCATTTCAATTTGTTCTCGCTTAATAAGTGAGCTTGACTGAAGATTAATAGTTCGCTGCGGGCGCAGCTTTACGCGTTGTGGTTGAGTCTGTTCCCTCAGACATGTCCAAGCGAGTGGCAATGGTTGATCTCGTTGTTGAGCCTAACCACGTAATTTTCACTTTGCCCCTCATGGCGTTGGTACGAGCAGTGTCGTGTGTTTCTTCTGAAAATGTGGTGTAGTGTCTGTTTGTTTTCTTGTGCTTTGTTCACTGTGTGAGCAATGAATATATTAAGCACAACGTAACATTATAAAACAACCAGCCCACACATACTCTGTCTATCAGTCAAGGTTGGAGTGGACTCACCCCTCCCACCCCCCCACACCCCCCCCTTGCTTGGGGGAAGCCTTGCTGAGTGCTTTCACAAGCCAGTCGACGTGTTCGTGTGCACCCTGGCAATACACACCACATATCGTTACTCACAAAGTAGTCTGCTTGTTGTTTGTTCACCCCTGTGCGTACACAGCTGAAAACGTACGAAAAGGTTTTCAATGAGCTCCTTTGGGCTCAGCCCTATGGGTCACTGTTCCCCCTTTTCGTAAAAAGGTTCTCTCCCAACCCAAAAAAGGAACGTAGTCTTTGCTTTCTGAGTGTGGTGGGTGTGTTTGTGAGTGTTGGCGTGTGTGTGTGTGTGTACCGAGTGCTGTAGACCCTTCACACACCAGTAGCTTTTTGTATCTGGAGCTGCTCGGTAACCGAGTTCTCGCCCTTGTCGATCTATTCAACACCAAACAACACGTTTGTAGTGCTTAGGTGCGAGGAGTGGTGTGTGTTTTGTTTGTTTCTGACGAAAATAAAAACGTCTCAAAATCACCCTCCGTTTTGGCTCTCCCGTGTCTGTTGTCTTGTCTGACTGGCCTACCACCTAAGAGATGGCCACCACGTTTGGTGTAGGATGTATGTCTTTTGTGCAAACAGGGTTTATGCCAATTGAATAGATTTCTGTTTGTGTCTTGTCTGTCTGTTTTCCTCAGCCTCCTTTCACTTCCCTACGTTTTCCTTACGTTTGTGTGAGGCTAACCACGTGTGGCTATACAGACTGGAGTCTGAGTGTGTTGTTGGTTGTTATTCTCCTCGTAAGGAGGATGTATGGGGTTAAGTGTAGAAATGCCTCCAGGGAACAGACCGTAGGTCTTTTTACTTCCTGTGGGTGTGCTGGTACAGCACTCCTCTGACTCGACAATATGTCGACGATCAATCCAGTGAACACTACTGTGTTATTATACCACTGGAGACACACGTTGTGACCCCACAGTCACCAAACACACGATTGTTAGTGTTAGAGTCGTACACACAACGAGTGTCTTGCCGTGCCGCTGTTTGGGCCTCCGTGCAACGTTTCACTGTTGTTTTTGTGCACTGCACACTCCTCACACCCCCTCAGCTCCTTTCCTACCCTCCACCACTACCTTTCCTTCTTCTTTCTCTTGGGGAAGTGGCTTTTTCAAATTGCTTGAGTCGATTTGGATTATAGAAAAAAAAATTAGGCTGGGACTCCACTTTTGTCGGTTAAGATCAGAAAGATATATATTATTTATTGTATGCCGGGGTCTATATCCACTGAATCCAAGCACTCTGAGAATAACCTAATCTTCCTCCTCTGCAAAAGAGAGGAAACCAGTATGGTGGGAAAATGTAGGAGACTATCAGAGCCAAGCAACAAAAAGGAAACAGAGCCATTTCCTAATGTCCGCACTAACAATAATATTATCCGGCGTAAAAGTAGTACCAGTTACTTGTCTTAATATTATCGTTTTCAACCGGCTCAAAGTATATATATATGAACAGGTATAACCATATCTTGACTAGATATAGATCATCTATACATCACTGTGTACAGGGGTATTGAAGAAAAGGTCGCATATTTACCTATCTGCGCCTACATAGTTCCAACAAATACAAGGCGGGGAAAACAAGGAGAGAAAACAGCAGACCACGAGAAGAAAATGGGGAGGTGAAGTAAAGATGTAACACCCACGGTATACTACATCGTTACTTCGCTACTGATTAGTTTTTATGGGAATTCACTTGTGGAAGTGATTCCTTGTTATTAAATGTATTATAAGATTAGTTCTTATTTCATTTTCGGTTTTGAAGAACACTTCCGGTTTTATTAATAATCACGTTATGTTATATTAGGATAAAGGATTGTGAGACTAACTTAATAATCTGCCGTATACTTGCTGTGTCCTACAGTAGATACTTTATTGAGAAAAGGGCGCCAAGGGACGGCCCAATTATATACTAGGCCGGACATCGTGACGTAATGGCTCTAACGACACACATTACATATGCCGGCCCATATTGACTATCAGGTTAATTATATTAAATAGATCTAACACTCCCCCTGGATCAAAGTAAATTATTAAATTAACTGTAGGTCCCAATACATCTATTCTGTGAAAATTATAAAAACACAGACTTAAAACATAATAATATTACTCACCCTTACCCTCACTCTCTCCAAGAGGTTATGTCGATGGTGGCTACCCGGCTTGCTAGGGCAAGTATGCATCAACTAGATTACATACAGGGCAGCTCCCCCCTAGTCAAGCTAGGCCTGGTCGATGAGAAGAGGATTAGGTCCTACGCACCCCCTATCCTATGTTGAGTAACATTATGTATGTAACGCAAGTACGGTATGGTCATAATACACATATAATATTGATATATATGTATGATTGCGTAAGTTACTATCATATATAAAAATAAGACATATGATAATGTATCCATCTGTACTGGTCTATCAAAAGGTATGATCAACTTGAACTATATGTTACTTATCTATCCGGTGGTATGAATTTATAAATTTGACAGCGCTTTCCGTAGAGAGGTATAAAAAAGAACATAAAATAATATAATATATGAACAAAGACACGATATCTCTAATTATCTGCCTGTCTGGTACATCCGGCTGGTCTGACGTACTTCCGTGTTGTTCCACACTCCCGTTGGCACGTTCACCGACCAGCCGGACTCCATGTCGGCTTCTTATAGATTTTCATGTATATAAGTGTATAGAGATAGAAGTTGAAGCGAAGCAGATAGAAGTTGGAACGGAACGAGCGAAAGGGACGAGATCTTCGTAGTATTTCAGGCTGGGAAACCGGGCGAAGTCATCACGGTTTGACAACCTGAAATACTAATGTCTCAAAAGGAATGAGATCATCAGTAGTATTTCAGGTTGGGAAGCCGGGTGAAGTCGTCACTGTTTGACAACCTCAAATACTAACATCTGGAATGAGCAGTGGACTCCGGTCCGGTCACTCGCCACCGGGCCCCGTCGGCACTCGTCTATTCGTTCACCTGTACAACTTATGTGTAATATGCGAGAAAATTATTGTATTACATACCCCGGGAATATAAACGAAGTCCAAGATGATAATCCTTACTAATACGGAATTGATCGAATTTTATCCTGAATTCAGCGCAATTCTCCCTACTAAGCACAACGGAGATTTTTCCAGCCAGGTAATTGAATTTGTCTACCGTAAAATGTATTTTGGTGAATACATCTGCGATATTTTCCTCCGTAGGGACCGGAATAGTTTGATCTTTCCTTCTCTCACGAGTTGCGCTAGAAGGTGGTATCGGACCTCTATGTGCTTGGTCCTAGCTTCCCCTAGTCCTCTCTCCGACAATAATATCGTTCCTTCGTTATCCTCGAAGAGAGGGGTAGGGCCTTCAAGATTTATTCCGATATCCCGTAAAGTTTGTTGTAATGCAAGAAGTTCTCTGACCGCCTCATTTGCTGAAACAGTCTCGGACTCTAATGTAGACTGGGCTATCACGGATTGCAGTTTAGAAAAGCACGAAATTGGTGTCCCGTTGAATAAGTAAACGTATCCGGATCTTGATTTACGTGAGTTTTTATCCCCCGCAAAATCCGAGTCTACAAATCCGACTATAGGTTGTTCCGCAATAACTGTCTACATTAGCGAGAACTAGCACGCTGAACATGTCCATTCCGGGCATTACGGGTTTCCCAATGATATCATCGATTGCGTTGGCCGCTGCGCAAGATTCCAGATTAGGTTTCCAAGATTCCGGAGTTTTAGGAACAGAGAAATTAGTTTCTAGCAACTTCCGTAAATTTCGATCTCCTCTTCTGAAAAATAACGATCGTGGGGTCAGAAGCCACAAGAACATTCTGTGCACCATACCATAAGACATCCCCGGGTTAGGGACTTGGGACTTAGCTGCTATGCTTAAAGGGCATATGAGGAGTGGCCGGGTGTGAACAGCCAAAAAGATAAGCATCCCTATCAAGCATCTAAGATCATAACGTAATAGGCGATGGTCCTTCTTTAGGGGAGCGGGGTTATCAGAAGTGAATGGCGTTTTAGCCGGTATCTCCTTCATATAACCCAACTCCTCCAAGATCAACAACTCATACTTACATTGATGCAGAGTAATCCCCTTTTCACACTGGATGATCTGAATGTTTTAAATTCGGTGGCTTTGCCTAGGTCCTTGCACCGGAATCCTCTCTTTTCGAACAACTTCACCATCTTGGTGTGCCTTTCTTGTGACGCAGCGTGACAGCCATCATCGACGTGAAAGGACACCAGTTGGGTAGTTTGGGTGCTACTCCCATGCTTTACGAAAGAGGCCCTGTCTAGCGTGAGAGGCTTGAATTTGTGTTCGGTAATGAGCTCCCCGGACAGTACGTCGTACCAAAGACTGCCTGCCTCCGGATGACCGTATAGGGCCTTCTTCAGAAGCCAGACATAATCCGCAGTCTGAAATTCGGCCGGTGGTTTGACATATATGTCTTAGGGGAGATTCGCATGCAGATAGTCTGTCGTGAAATCAATCAGCCATAGGTCTATTCCGAAAAAGGCTGCATAGGCTACCATGAGCAAAATGGTCCTGTGCTGGGCTGTGGGAGAGTAAGTCTTTCTGGAATTGTACTGAACGTAAGCTTTCAGGAGGTCCCCTCGTAGAGTTATCAGGGCTTTGTGGAATTCATCCGCAGTACCTTGTTGTTTTACCGTATCTATCCATTTTATAGGAATGATTGGTGTGCCCGACATTTTCGCTTCGCTCACTTTTCGCCAAACAAATGCTTTTAGTTCTTTGAGCTGTTCGAATTCCTTCTGTCTAGCTTGCTTACGGTCTTTTGGTTTTTGTACTACTGGGAATTCCGGGAATTTCTCACTCACGAGACAATACTCCGCCCGATTTTCCTCCCGGGCACATACCGCGACATGAGCTCTCGCCCTCTTTCCCGTGATAATGTTTTCACTCGAAATTTCCGCCTGTTCGTGTGATCTCCATCCCGGTTTATGTGCCGCTCGCTGCGCCTCTACCCTCTCCCTCTCCCCCTCGACAAACGCAAATTCTGAGGTGACCTCAATGCCGGGATCGTTAGTATTGAGGTCCGAATCAGAGTTTTGGTTGGTCGACAAGGGTGATGGTGCAGTTGCGGCTTTTTGCTCACGCAATTCGGGCATAGGTTCTGACTGTTGCGGGGCTTTGGCATATTTGACGATTTCTGTGTCTAATATCTTATCCGTGACGCCGTCGTCAAACAAGACGCTATGCGCGGGAAAGCGTTTAGATTTACGGGTAACGGGAGCAGACGGGGCTGTTGCTGTCCCCCGTCGTATCGCCGTCTCCCATTTATCCCCGTAAGTCAATCCAGCCCACTGCTCCCCAAAAGCCCTTGCCGGGATTTCCACATACGTTCCGGACAACCTTTGTCTTTCTTTGGGCTTACGCCCCCTTCTTGCTTTCTTTATCTCCCCCTGCTCGTCACTCGGCTGAGCAACTTTGGGACTCGGAGGCTCTAAGGGGGGCGGGCTCGTGCTCACAAACACCGGTCCCTGTTCTGCCTCGCTATCCTCGTCAGTTTGCGGAGTGTGGAGTGACTCCTCAGGGGGGGATTCCAGAGTGAGGGTCGGAGCGGGAGGGGGATTTCCTACCGGGGGACTTTCTCCCCCTGCCGGAATCTCTCCTCCCGGGTCCTCCCCTGAAACAATTCCTTGATCTTCTGGGGTCATTTGTTGCGATAGGGGAAGGGGGGGGGGGGGCTGTTGCCAATTAACAGAGAATCTCACCCTTAACATCGTCTCTCTCGAGAGATTTAGATGCCCCCCTCTTCCCCAATCTCCAAACGTCAAAGATAACATCACGGACATTACCGAATATTTTCCTCGAAACCGGATCGTAGACGCGATAATACCCGTTGTTTCTTTCATACCCGAGAAATAAAACCTTCCTCCCCCTCTCACCTTTTCCCCTCTTTGCGTCTACTTTCATGTACGCCAAACATCCAATGGGGCGCAAAGGACGCAAAAGGGGTTTTCTCTTATGAACAACTTCATAAGGAGATTTCCCCTTAAAAGGGCCGTGGGCAAGAGGTAAGAGGTTGCCAAAATAAGTGGAAGCTTTCTCCGTCTCAGTCCACATGGACTCAGGAAGATCGGCGTTGCTGAGAACTGCCCTTGCGGGTCCGCCGCACGTCTGGTGGGCTCGTTCTATTTTAGCAACTGCCTGTTTCTCCCCCGTCGGAGCCTCAAGGAGGACTGGTTGATTTACATCAATCCAAGTCTGAAACTCCTTGTACTTACCATATTCCTGGTCGCAAGTCAAGAATTTCACTTTTCTTCCCGTATGCCGTTCGAAGAAGGCAACGGCCTTAAGGAAGCATGTGAAAAACTCATTCTCATGTCTCAGATAATAGTCTAACTCAAACCCAGATGCAAGACATTTGACGGTGAACTTGTACTTTTTCCCGTCGCACGATAAGGTATTCCACCAACCCTGAGTATCCATTGTTATGTGAACCCCAGGGTGGCGTTCTACCGCATGGTGGTTGTCTTTGAAATGGGGCACTCTCTTTATCTTAGTCTTTAAGCACCACTCGCATCTCATTACTCGTTCCCTCCACTCTCTCCCCACTATCTTTACTCCCATTTAGTTAGCCATTCGCTCCATGGCTTATACCCCTCTGTGCTTACACATACGATGGAACACAGTGGCATGTATGCTTTCATGATAGTGAGGACGAACAACAGGACATAAAGCTTTACTACCTAGCGCTTTACCTCTCTTACTCTCAGCACTCTCATCTTTCTCGTGATCTATCTCAGTGGAGTAGGGTACGTATGTATTAGGTACGTCACATCGCCAACCACAAATGCACGGTGACAATAAACAGTATACGTCATGGTATGTAGGTGGGTTGGTTTTCTGAGAAAGATGAGAGGTGGGTTGTCAAGCTTGTCCCCCCGGGTCCGACGTGACAGTGTCATCATCGTCGGGCTCGGGAGTCTCACTTGTGATGGGGGGCATAGTAGTAGAGGTACTTGTGGGCTCATACCACTCGTTAGGATTGAGAGGTGGGGTGCCCGGGGCATCAAACACCGTCAAGTGGTTTGGGAGTGCTCTCCCTCTAGCCACGATTTGGTCTTCCGTAATAAGAATAGGCTTCCTGAGCACTATCACTTGATTGTTTTGGTGTATGACAGCAAAACCGAACCCATGCCGAAGTAGCCACTAACCCGTACTTTAGGTGCGCGTTGTAGGTAGTGTGGGCATCAAGGACATTTACTTCTTCCCCATGAGCTCCCAACAGATTCATTAAAACTTTCCCTTTGTACTCGGTTCTAATGCTTCCTTTTGCTATGCGAAATTTCTGTGGAGCTCTCTTAAGGCTAACAAACGTAGACCTATCTGGGGACTGTGTTTCGCTTGCACCACTATCGTCTACCCACACTATATTGCTGCTGTCAGTTCTGTGGTCAGAGTTATTGTCCATCAACATGATAGAGCATTCAGAGTGTGGTTGTTCGGGGAATGAAGTGTTGGTGTTTGTGTCTGATGGGCTTTGGGGTTCGTCTTCCTCTGGAGGTGTCACTCCACCCAACACATCCTCGAGATCCTCTACCTCCTTTACCATGTAAGGGAAAGAAGAAACGATGCCTCGTGCAAACGGGTTGTTGTGTTTGGTAGCAAGGGTGAGGACGCAATCATGCATAGCGTAATATAATTCTGTATAGAATTCATCATATTCCCCCTCCTGGCTCGTAATCAACCCGTCTGTCACTGTTCTACTCTTAAGTCCCTGATTGAGAGCAGTAACCAAGCGTTGTATTTCTTCGATGGGGGGTAGTCCTCCACCTTTTAACACCCGCTTTCCGTCCCTTACCCAAACGTTGCTATCCTCAACTCTACCTGGCTCTCCCTCTTCCATGGCCTCAGGGGGTCCAAATAAAGGTGATGAGGATGTATCAGATAGTGCAGTGGTAGGTTGAGAAGACGAAGTGTGGGTCAAAGTTGGTACAGACAAAGTAGGTACAGACGGTCTACCCTCTACTGCTCCCCCTCCTCCTACTCTCCCCCTACTCCTACTCCTCCTACTTTCACTCCTACTCCCCCTGCTCCTACTCCCCCTACTCCTTCCCCTATTTCTTCCACTCCTCCTATGGATGTAGTAGTGGTAGTGGAAGTAGTAGTAGTAGTAGTAGTAGTAGTAGTAGTAGTGGGTGTGCAAAGAGATGTAGTTGCGTTGTTGGGTTGAGCAGGGTTGGTGTTTGCTTTCCACAAAGTGATGTGTGTAAACAAAGTGGCGGGTTCATAATACATAGCATCATGGGGGTGAAGCAACCCTAGGTTCAGTTTTTCCCTGTACTTGCTCAATATTTCACCTCTCTTCCTTTCTTGATCAACATGAAGTGAGCAAAAGTCATGGTCTATCAGTCTAGCAGCACACTTCCCACCCTGCACCCCCTTTCTCGCCGCTCCCAATCTCCACGAGCACCTAACTCCTGTATCTGGCACTGTCGCCTCACACTGCTTACTGCTTGTGACATGACAGTCAACTATGCGTACTGATCTACCGTAGAGGTTGAGCCACCTACTTCTCGTAACGTGACTGGGTTGTATTTTTTCACGAGTAATTTTACGTATCCTAACCTTGTACGTCTGAGGGCCCAATTCCCTTCCAAAGGTATGATTTGGTTTAGGGGAGTTGGGTCGCCAGCCATATCAAGGGTGGTCAAAAACTTATTCTCGTGAAGGGGTGGAATAGTGGGGCGAGTGTGTGTGGAGTCATTTTGTATAGATGATGCATGTCCTTTCTGCTCTCCTCTACGCACACCACCCTCAACGCCTCCTCCCCCTCTACTTCTTGCGCCAGGTGGCTTAGATGCGTGAGATAAAAGTGGCATAGGGGTGTTGTTTGAGGGTGGGGGGTTGTCTTCCTCAACACGCACCCACTATCATCTTCTCTCAGTCTCCCCATCATCATAATTGCCATGTGGTGAATCCCCAACTCACCATCTACTTCTGATTCTTCTTCAGACTCAGAAGGAGATTGGTTAGTTGGGGGTTCATCTTCTTCTTCACTTTCAGAGTGGGAGGGTGAGTTAGAGGAGTCAGATGATTCAGCCTTTAAGCTTATCATTTTCTTCTTTTTAATGAAGTCTTTCAGCTTTCGTCTCTCTCCTCTGCTGCCTTCCTTCTTCTTCTTCTTTGCTCCTTCTTCTTCTTTCTTCTTGTGTCTGTCTGTCTTCTCTCTTCTCCTTCCCACGCAACTTCTCAGAGATCCTTCTTATGGGGCATTTCAAGGGACCATGTCCGTCCTTGGGACAGTCCTTGAGTTGACATCTGACTAGACAGAAAGCAATCTTATGGTCAGGGGACAGGCAGTTCCAACAAATACTGTCCTCCCCCTCACCATAAGCCTGTGATGACTTGCTCTTCTTCTTGCCCTGAGCTATTCCTGCTACTGTGTTGATAGTGATAGGGTCGCTCTTAGAGCTACCAGATCCGTAGAGTTTACGCATTCTAGTTTCTGATACATTGCTCTGAGCTAACTGCTCTACTACCTTGATGAATTCAGGCAGCTTAGGTCTTTGAGTAGGTAAGAGAGGACACCAAGTGTTACGATAGTAGGCTTGGTAGACAGGTAGGTGTTTTAATTTCTTCATGATCATGCCTGTCTTCATCATCTCTGGTATCACTCCCATCGTCTTTTCTTGTGTTTTGATAGTCGTGAGATAGTCAGCTAGCCAGCTACTCACCTCACTAACCTTCTTAGGGTACGAGTGGTATAGCTTTTCCTGGTCCTCTTCAAACCTTATGAGGTCAAGACCTCCATAATGTTTTTTGAGGGCGAGGAAACACTTTACACCGTCCGTATCCCCCTGCCTCATTATAGTCATCACCTTCCTATCGTGAGCACATGATTGAAATAGAAAGGCATAGAGCAATCTGTTTAGCTTAGCTTCTTTCTCTTTCGTGTAATATCTGGCTCCCAATTGTAATGCAAATAGCGGTGACGGCTTACTCCCCCTCGTCAACACTGGTATTTGAGATTTTTGGTCCGTAGGTATAGCAGTGGCGGGGGCAGAGGCAGTTTTTGCACTTGCAGTTTCTTGACCCTCTTCTTTCTTTCCCTTGTCTTTCTCCTCTACCTTTACTACTACTGTCTCTTCTTCGTCCTCTTCTTCTTCCTCTTCCTTTGCAGGTGATTTGAAGGGTGCATCTGAATGGGAATCAGGTCGTACAGGTAGTTGTATAGGTTTGGCTAAGGGATGAGTCTCGAATTAATTGGAAAGGATTTCTGGGTGTGTGACACCTATAACTGATGTAAAGGTGTACTCAAACAGCTCCCACTCTTTTCCATGATTGAACTTTGGAGGGTCTAGCCTCATTTTTACTAAGTCAGAACCTTGATACGCCATATTGTTCGGGCGTACCAAGGGCGGAAGGTAGGAGGGAGGCTCGACTACCAATGTTGCTTTCTCTGTGAGTAGAGAAGCGAGATAGAGTTAGGAAATGATTAGTTATACTAACGACTAAGTGGCAGCCTTCCGCATAATCCACTTAGTGTGACTGGTGGTAGCCTTCCGTACACACATCAGACTGGTGGTAGCCTTCCGCACACACACCAGATTTAAATATTTGGTGACAGCCTTCCGCACGTACACCTGTTTGTATTTTCGGTGGCAGCCTTCCGCACGCCCCGATAGTACGTAATAAGTGAATAAAGTCTACTAGACCTAACGTTCACGCTACAAGGCTCCATAACCTGTGAGACTAACTTAATAATCTGCCGTATACTTGCTGTGTCCTACAGTAGATATTTATTGAGAAAAGGGCGCCAAGGGACGGCCCAATTATATACTAGGCCTGACATACGTAATGGCTCTAACGACACACATTACATATGCCGGCCCATACTGACTATCCGGTTAATTATATTAATAGGTCTAACAAGGATATGGGGAGCTTGGAAGCTTGGACCCCATAGGGCCTGTAAATCCTATATATTTTACACTTAACCGTTTGTGAGTCACCTTTGGATACAACCCCAAGTGATAATTACACAACGAACTCTTATTAAAAGTCTCCGAGGCTATGGCTGCATTAAGTCCTAACTCCACTGAGAGAATAGGTACGGAAATACCAGTAAATAGCTGAGATTTCTATTTGTTTGCAGACTAGACTCTGAGTTGCAAAGTACGAACACTGTTGAACGTAAATTGTGAGTCACGTTGGCTAAGCGGAAGTTGAGCGTTGCAAAAACTATTGACTGTAAAGTACTTGAAGGATGAGGTGACTTCAAGTCCACCGTAGGCTGAACTTGTAGTTCAAGTGTCCAGGAACTGCTTCTTGGGAAAAGGTTCCCACGGTTGTGACTGTGTGCTTATTGGCTCATCATAAGTTTTCCGGAGCTCTGGCTTCCTTGTCCACAAATTTACCGTAACGTGTGTTTCACGGGAAATCAGGGGAAAAGGTAATAGAGTGGGGAAAATGCAACAGACTGTTAACCTTTTGTAAACAGAACTTTGACTTGATCGTTTGAAGTCATTTCTGAACGAAATCGAAAACTAGTTAGTGAAGTCGAAACGTCGTGCAGAGCCTGGAGAATCTAACGGGCCGGTCAAAAACAGTAAAATGTCAACGGTAGTGATTCAAGTTTTGCCGGTCGTTAAAGTGCTCAGTCTGATAGCTCCCCCCCCCCGCCCCCTCCTCCCCAGACCTAACAGTTGAGTAGAGTTGCGTACAGAATGAGTGACTAACGATGGGTCAGTGACTTGTCTCAATAAAAGGAAATTTAAAGGAGAACAGAGAAAGACTGGTCTCGTTAAACCTCAGAGGAAGATGAAAGAGAAGTGTGTCGATGTGTAGCGCAGTATGATTGCAGACGGAGATCAGCCGGGGCCGGATATCGGGATGCGGAAGCGGGACTGAGACAATCGAGGCGCAGTAGCGATGCGTTGATATCGGGGAGCTGACGTCGAGGCCGTAGGAAGCTAGGTGGCCATGTATCGCACAGCCGAGATGAACCAAATTTAATGCACCAATTATGCAGTGCCGATATAGTCACTGAGGTGTTCAGGTTCGATGAGAATGATCGTTTACCTGCACCATTCACATTCACGTTTGACAGATTAGACAGGGTCTGGTTGGTGGTCGATCAGACTAGGGGACTGTGACTTCGGGAAATCGCGCGCGTAGGATTAGGAGACGGGGACTTCGTTGATTAGGTAATTACCCGGTCACTCACGGACCTAATACCTTTTACACTCCGATTTGCTGAGAGACTCCGTTAGAAGCCACGATACCAATCGACACTTAATCCGCAAGTAGATAGCAGAACTGACAAACTCAAAGAAAATAACTAAACTGAAATAAAAGTCCGCACGACTGTAATTATTACACAATGGTTATTGTTCAATCCTGAATGCCAATATAGACCGTTACGTCCGTTACTGAGACTCATTCACTAGAACTACACGGTCATTCGACTATACGAATAAATTACTTCCCACTCACAAAGTAATTACTAATGGTAAACGTAGTTATCCTACCAACGCTACCCCTTAGTAACCTATGTCGATGTGCGAATGATTAATACCTCTATGATTAATAGCTATTGCAATGCGATAAATGGCCATCATTTCAAGTTGTAAAATTGAAATTATTGTTGCATCTCAAAACTAATCGCCATCCCAATTAGCCCAACGCATATGCTTCGTTGCCAAATTGGCATCTCAATTACATCGATTAAAGCCGAATAAGAATAAGTCATCAAGGTTGACTTTTCGTACTTTGACTGAATTGTATTGCCTATCAGTATTGTATAATCAATACACTTAGTCGTATCATGCCATCCCGCCGATAAACAAATATATCGATGCGAAGTCCGACTCGCTGAAGAATATCCTGATCCCGCTCTCGCCGCGATCGATCGATTGTGGTTCGATCCACACGCCTCGTTGGCGCTCGACTTGAAGTCCACGTGATCATCTTCTCAACGCGCTCGACTACCTGCGCAAAACACTTCCTGCACACTCCAAAGAGAGAAAACTAACAACAGAACAACATTAGTTGACTCTGCGGAAATTTGCGTATTTTGCGTGAGTTTGCAGACTTGAGACATAAACTTATGGATCATGTTTCACCATAAACTTACTAACGAGATACTCAAACTGATCTTTAGGAACATGTTTGGTTAGTACGTCTGCTATTTGTTTCTTTGTCCCTGCCTTTACAAATTTAATCTCATTATCTCTCTGTGCGTGATGAATGAAATGAAGTTCTAGGGGTAAGTGTTTGGTGCGTGGTCCTGACATTCCCCTTTCAGCTGCTAAGATAGTCAGTGGCATTGTCCTCATAAAGCTCTATCGGTCCTTTCTGTGCTATTTCTAGCTCTTCCGTGATATGTCGGATAGCCAATCATTCCCGTATGCATTCTTCTGCCGCGAAAATTTCAGCGTCATTATAGCTGAGCGCGATCCTTGTCTGTCGCTTTGATAACCAAGCTACCGGGTCTCCTCCCCAAAACACTACAGGACCAGTGCGTGACTTTCCGGTTTTCTTACAGACCTTATGTGCTGCATCGGGCCACAGAGTAATTCGAGGGTATGTCCTTCCTTCTTGAGATGATCTAGGCCCGTGAAATGCGATACCGCGACATGAACTTTTCAAATACCTAAAGATCCTACCTAATAAGGCATAAGCAAGTCCTGTTTTTTTTACGCTAGCTGCATTGAGTGCTTGATCTGCGTCTGCCAGTGTCATAGTTAGAAACAAAAGCTTCCCTACCAAGGTATCGAATGTTTCCTAAGGGCGCTTGTTTCCCCCATGGGTTCGGGGTCATGCTCAGTACTAGGAGTACTGACTGGTCGAACATCGGCATATCCTACATCCTTTAAAATCTGCTTCTAATAGTTCTTCTGATGCAATAAGATGCGTCCTCCTTCCTGAACTATTTCTATCCCTTTGAACTCCTTAGCCACTCCCAATCGTTTGAGGGGATAAAACTTTTCTAGTTTACTAGCGAAACGTTCGTACGCTTGTTCGTTAGGAGCTGAGAAAATAAGATCGTCTAAATGGAAAATACCTATGATAGCATCTCTTATCGGCTTATCCTTTTCTACGAACATACATAAATCTGAGTCTAGTAACCTGAATCCTAATTCCTCTAACTTAGGGGCTAATATCTCAGACCATCTCCTACCAGCTTGCGGTGCGCCATACAAAGCTCCATCTACTCTCCACATCATGCCCTCATGCTCCTCTCTGTCTATCCCATCGGGTGCGTAAGCATAAACAGGATCATGCATGCGTGCATTTAGATAAGCATTTTTGAAGTCTACACCGTATAGCTTATGTCCATGCCATACTGCAAGCTTAGATAAAAACAGTAATGAGCGGTGCGCGGCACAAGGTGCGAACAATTGATCCGGGTTATACTACAGCTAACTCCTGGCTCTAGCATATCTCCCCTCAGATCTAACCTTGACTTAATGAACTTACGTCCTTTCTCGTCTAGTTTAACTTTATGTACCCATGTGAGTCTCACTACCTTTATTCCTTTCTCTTTAGCTTCCTTAGGGCTTACCCACGTGTAAGTGTTAAAAGACTTTAGAGCTTCCATCTCTTTATCCATCCCTGCTTTGAACTCTTTTGCAGTTAAGCCCTCATCTACGAGGCGATCGGTACCTTCAATGTCAGGTACAGTAGCGCAGTGGTGTGATCCTCTACGATACTTTCTGCGGACATATCGGGGTGCTCTAGTTCTCCGACTGGTCTTATCCTACCTATCCGATACTTTCTGACCTCGCTGTCTAACATCTTTTGTACTTGACCGTCGTTGAAAGCTACGAAGAGACTGGGCTTAGGTAGTTTACGGACTTTAAGTCTATCTCCTTTCTCGCATGATTCTAAGACTTTTCCTTCTCGTTTACTGACTGCCAATTGTCTCCATATTCTTCCTTGGCCCATTCTTCTCCGAAAGCAACTCCCGGCACACTAACTCTCTCTCCTGCTTTAACGGCTGCCTTCTTTTCTGGAGGTGGTTGTGTAAATGGCGTCCTAATCTTAGCTTCTCGTTTCCCTCTCACTATGTTAGCTGATGTGATTTTGTCACTCTGCTCCCAGTGAGGCCCTTATTGGGCGCGTCTCTCTCTACGTACCTCCTACTAGGGTGGTCTGCGTCGGGGCTTTGCGCCTCTAACGATATGACGGGTGTTAGCACATCATCCTTGTTGTCAGCTAGTTCTACCTTTGACTCTGATGGGAGACCGGAATCTGGACCAAAAGTGCCCTTGGCTTCCTGTAACTCCTCATGTTCGTCTAACTCCCCCTCAACTTTAAGTTCGGGTTCGTCTCGCGGCTGTTCTTAGCTGTCCGGTGTCACTACTCTCCCCCTCAGATTCCTCGTCGTACCATCTGACTTCTCTGGGTGGGAGCCTCCTTACCAACTACTCCAAGCGTACATTACGCACGTTAGTAATGATCTTACGACCATCCCAAACTCTATGAAGTTCCTTAAACACATCGTATCCAAGCAACATTATGCGTTTTCCCCTATAGTTCCCTTTTCCTACCTGCTTTCCTATATACATTACACCTGAACATCCTATAGGCTTTAGTTGTCGGATAGCTGGCTTGTAACCAAGACATTGCTCAAAAGGTGAAGTGCCTTTCCTAGGTCCTGTCGTGGCTGGTAGAATGTTGTGCAAGGTTGTGGCTCAATCCTCCATTTCTGCCCAAAACTGTGGAGGCAAGTTAGTCTCCTATCGCATGGCCCGGGCCGGTCCGGTTGTGATGTCATTGACCTTCTCAGCTATAGGATTGCCATCTTTGTCACCTGGAGCGCTAGTCTTCCAAATGAATTGAAGTGGTTTCCACCACTCTATGACTTCAGTTGGGACATCAAACTCGTTATCACGTGATCTGTCTGACTTTCCTTCCTGTCTGCCTCTCAAACCATGCTACTGCTTGCTTCAGACACTCTACGAATTCGTTCTTGTAACGTAATTAAAAATCCTTGATGTACCCCGAGTAATCGTCTGCTACGCAAAACTTATAGTACTTACCGTGAATTGACATGACCGCCCACGGTCCGGAAGTATCTACATGCAAAATCTCACAAGGGTAACTCGCTCTCCTAATTCTATTAACCTTAAATCGGGGCAACACTTTAACTTTCCCCATCATACAGGCTTCACAAAATTTAACTCTATCTTCGTTTCCAGTCACTTTCCTACCTATTGCCTTGCCTAATGCATAGGTCTTTTGTAATGCCTTATGACTACTACACTGATGTATGACATAAATGTCAATCGGTTTACCCTTCTTCCCTTTCTCAGGATACATAGCATATAAAACGCTGCCTCTACCTTCCTCATTCTCACTTACTCTCGCTTGTTTGCTCTCTTTCTCTCTCTCTCTCTCTCTCTCTCTCTCTCTCCCTCTCTCTCTCTCTCTCTCTCTCTCTCTCTCTCTTTGGGGCTTCCCGCCCCGATTACCCCGTCTTTTTCTTTCTCTCTCTCACTTTGGGGTCGTAACGCTCGTTTATGTTGAGGGGCTTATCCTTTTCGTTATCCCAGCGATAAAGCATGCCAGGTGTCATTCTCCCCTCACAATCACGTCACTCTCTTTGATCCTTATGGGGTGCTTAAGGATTAGTAGTTGCCCGTTCTGGTGTATGATAGACCGGTGGTGGTGGTTGTGGTCCATATTCCCCGTAGACATGATCTTAACCGGTACCCTAGTGTCCAACAACATATCCTTTTTCACCAAAACTGGTTTTCCTGATCCATCGATTCTGGTCAATCGTGCTTCCCCCATGTCTCTCACTACACTCTCCGTTTCCGGTGACTAAGCTAACGGGTTCAATCTCTCGAACGTTGCGCAAGATGTGTGGTACAGGCTATGTCTCTTATATACTGCACTATCATCTTCTCTTTTCGACCTACCGTCTTGCTGTCGTCTACCATGAGTTTGTGGTCCTGCTCCTCGTCTTTCTCTTTCTCTTTCTCTTTCTTTTGGAGCCTTTCTTTCCTTTCCTGTTCAAACCTCTTCTCATGCAGCCAGTCTAGCTCTTCGCGTGCCTCACAATACGCTCTATAGCTTATAGGTGCACATGCCCTAATCTTGTCTGAGCATCTAGAGTCTTCTAGGTTTTCTGGGTCATACTCATCTTCCTCTTCTGGGTCTGAGTGCCCGTCTATCTCCCTTCTCTTCCTATCAACTCCTTCTTCTTCTGAGCTGCTTGTTCTGGACTAAAGAACTTCTGAGCATCTCCTGAGTGTAACTTACGCAGATATGCGTTCGACGTACCCCCTCTCGCTTCTACCTCGTGCCAGATCTTCATCACTGAGTGGGGCATTGATCTCACTATCGAAAGGGCAAATTGGTGGTTGTGATTCTTGGCCATGTCAAGTACCCCGTAATCTATGATGGCTAGGAGCTCTGAGTAAAACTCGTTCTCTTTACCGTCTGGGTCATAACACAGTCCTTCTTTCACTACTATCTTTTCTGCTCCCTTCGTCAGTGCGTATAGCAGTCTAGCTATTTCTGTCTTCTCTGGTCTTGGATGTCCCTCGCTATGTCTGAACTCACACTCCCACTTAGCTCTTTCCTTAGATTTCGTTCTCTCAGTGTTGTTAGCTGCTCTCTTCTCTATGACTGTTTTCAATGGCGTGCCTGCTGCATGTTTTAGAAACACTTCGTTCACTGCCCAAAACACATCTGTCAACAGTCCATCTACTTCAGCCACTCTCCCTCCTTCCTTCTTCGTCATTCTCACGTCACCTGTCTCGTCGTCTATTACACACAGGTTGTTCAGCTGTTCACTTATCCTCTTAAAGTCTTCAAAGCATATCACCTTTTCGTGTTGTGTGTCTCTTTTACTGCTCTTCCCCACAGGTGTGGTGTGTGTGTGTGTGTGTGTCACGTGTTCACCTGGCTGTGATTCTACACTGTCTCCTACTCTGTCTAACGGAGACGGACCTTGTGATAGCAGCGATGGAGGCCAGTTCTTGCCCTCCCTTGTCCCGCCTGTAGTACATGCTCAACAGCGTCCGTGAGCGTCGTCCCTTTCTCAGCTCTAGTCCCGCCGGTCCCCGCTTCGTTCCCTGGCAACATAGCAGCATTCCGTGAAACTGTACTAACTACTTTCTTACCGGGTTTTTCGACATTTTGCAAGCCTTTTCCCCCGATATTTGCGGAACTTAGCGAGTTCTTTTTCCCGGGTTTTGCGGTATCTTTTAGCAAGACTTGCTGTGCACTCGCCCCCTTTCCTTCCCTCTCTTTCAGTATTCGTATCATCTCACTCTCAGATGGGAAATCACGGGAAGGGCGTGGGCGACATGATGGATCCTGTGATAGATCAATGGACGGAGAATGGGGGTCTTGACGGGCATGATACCCGCACAAATCTGCATAAGCTAGCCTCTTTGCTTCCTCCCCTGCCTTAACTTACCCCAACTCCCCCCTGTCCATACTTCACCCCACACTGTTCTCCTTTCCAGTTCAGCCCTTTACAACGAATGGTCTGTGGGCCTGCTATGTTGCTCTTTGGAGTGGAGGTAGTGGGTTGTGGTGTTTCTTTCTTTCTTTGTCTTGAGTTCTGAGGGGGTGTGGGTGTCGGTTTCTGTTTTGTTTTCCGTTTCTCTTTTTCGTTTGAATGCGAGGGTTTTGGCTGCGATGGTGGAGGTTGCACGCGTTGCGTATCTTGTGGGGTTGTGAGGGCAGGAGTTGTTGTTGTCGAGGTGTCGAGGTGTTGGTCACTAGTGAGAGTGCGTTGTGAAGGGTTGTGGGGTCTGTCACGGAGTGTGTTGCAAGCCAATGGAGCACTCGACAGTTCCCCCCCCCCCCCACACGGCTCTTGTGGGCTGTTCTAAGGGTTTGTTCTCACTTTGTTCCTGTTGAGGCTCACTATCCTCCTCACCCTTTTGCTCAACATCACGAGCAATTATGCTTTCCCCACTTTCGATGTTTCCATCCATCGCATCCTCGCTACTTTTCATAATGACAAGCCCATACTCTTCCTCTTCAGAGCTGTCTTCCCCTCAGACTTGTGTACTTCTCCTTCCTCAACCTCTTCTCCTACCTTTCCTCTCATAAGAGTAACTCCCTTGGCTCCTTTCTTGCGAAATTTGCCACTCTTGTCTCTTTGCTTCCCTTTCGAGGAGTCAGAGTGAGTTGACTTAGAACTGGTTCGTTTGGATTTAGGCTTTAGTTTGGGGCAAAAACGCTTATTATGCCCAGTTTGGTAGCAGTTGTAGCATGTTGCCGCCAACCACTATTCCTGTTCTGAGCTATCACCCCTATTACTTTCGCCCTTTTCTCCTTTCCCGTTTTTTGTCCATCTCTTGTACTTCTCTATCTTTTCTCCTTTTTCTCCTCCCTCTTTCTCTCCTAGCAGTAGGTTCGCTCCCTTGCCCTTTCTCTTTCTCTCTCTCATTTCTACGTTCTCTCCTGAGCTTCTTCTGCTTAGCCTCCCACAACACGTAAATTTCTCTTGCTGACTCTACCATATCGTCATGCGATGGCCTACTTGCTGCTGCTAGCTTATAATGCTCATTGAGATAGTTCGGCCCATAGGCCTCATGCTCGGCTAGCTTCTCTAACAGTCCGTTCACTGCCTCCTCTGGTTCAAAATCTTTCCCTTTCAAAGTCTCTAACCAGTTTTTCTGGAGTAGGTGCTGTGCTAGATATTCATCCATGTCTTCTGTTGGTCTCGGTTTCATCTCTTTAAACGCTTTCTCCTCTACATATCTTGCCGCACCGCTGAGATTACCGTATTTTTCCTTGACAATGCAGACTTTTCGAACGGGCAATGAACCTTTTTGCTTCTCAGAAATTGTATCACCTTTGCTTCCGAAAATGCTGTGCTGACGAGAAGTTGAAACATTCTGCAGCGATGCAGATATTGTTGTTCTTCTCTGTACCTTTTCTTTCTCAGCAAATAGACGTCTTTGTTTGTTCTTGTCAACAACCTCTTCTTTCTTCTATTCGCTTTCTCTTCCCATGCTTTCTTCCTTTGTGAGATCTTTCCAGTTGGGTGGTTTCTCTGTCGGTGCCTTTTGCTCTGGTGTTCTGCTTCCTCTTTGTCTCTGTTGTTGTTGTTGTTGTTGTGTTTCGTCTTCTTCATCTGATCCGTCTGGTGTGTCTACCTCATGTGGTTCTCTCGGTTCGTCCATTTCTTCTGCTTTTCTCATTCGATCTCTATCGAATCCATATTTCGTCTTCGCCGCTTTATGGTCTTTAAATGCATCATGGAACATGTCCCCGAGAGTAGTGCTAATACCATATGCATACTCCTCTATCTGGTAATAGCAACTTTGCAAATCCTCTTTGTTTCCGCTAAACACCGGTGTGTGAGACATTAACTGTCTCATGCTAACCGCATGGTGTCGAAAATCGTTTTCCCAGCGGCTCATAACAGTTGATTAGGTAATTACCTGGTCACTCACGGACCTAATACCTTTACACTCCGGTTTGCTGAGAGACTCTGTTAGAAGCCACGATACCAATCGACGCTTTAATCCGCAAGTAGATAGCTGAGCAGAACTGACAAACTCAAAGGTAATAACGAAACTGAAATAAAAGTCCGCACGACTGTAATTATTAATATTACACTGGCAAATTGTTATTGTCCAATCCTAAATGCCAATATAGACAGTTACGTCCGTTACTCTTGTTGACTAGAAGTACACGGTCATTCGACTATACGAATAAATTACTTCCCACTCACAAAGTAATTACTAATGGTAAACGTGGTTATCCTACCAACGGACTTTCCGAGTGTTAGTTGTGGCACGATCATAGGCTTCGGGCAACATTAAGTCTATGAGCTTAGCCCACATGAAGCACAAGCCTTTAATCTGTGGGATGACTCTTGGCCCGGCGGCACAGATTTAATCGAGGGTCGCCTGAGCATGGATCGCTCTTGGGATGGTGGACAATCGGCTGGGATTCCCACATATGCCGGTACTGACCGAGATTATATGAAGATGTAGTCCGAGTCAGTGAAAGTTGGTATTCAACGTGACTTCATGAATTGAGGTCGCTCGATCTCAAAGGAGGGGAAAGGGGTAATAGATCGTTATTTCGCTATCATAGTAGTTTTTACGGGAATTCACTCGTGGAAGTGATTCCTTGTTATTAATATTAAATGTATTATAAGATGAATTCTTATTACATTTCCGGTTTTGAAGAATACTTCCGGTTTTGATGTTATTAATATATTAGGATAAAGGATATGGGGGGGGCTTGGAACTGCGGCTTGGACCCCATAGGCCTGTAAATCCTATATATTTTACACTTACATATGTTTTTTAAAACCCCCCATAGGTCTTTAGTCAATCCGCCGTTTTAAAAATAATAAAAATATATTAATAAATTCTTCAGCACCCGTATTCAGAATCTGCAATCGGTGTCAAGAAATTTTTAGTAGTTTTTACAAAATCTCAATTTAAAGTTTGCATGGAATCCACCATACTTTTCAGGTTCAAGCCTACCACCCAGTGGCTTTATCCAATGCGTTTCTGCTGTCCGGCTTTTTTTTCGGATTCCCTCTCAACAACGTGCTGTGTTCATGCTTTTTGCTTCCTGTTTTTGCATTCCCCACATCACCAAATTCCAAAATTCTTGAACCTACTTGCTTGACATACCTACACTCACTTTCCTACAATTCTTTTTTTTTATCTGTTCAACTGCCTGCATTTGGGTGTGTTTTGTCCTGCCACGTTTCTGCTTGTCCCACCATGTTGTATTTGTTCCTTGTCCATGCGTTCCTTGTGCAATTTCTTGCATTTTTGTCTTGCATATTGTTTTCAAGTATTGCTCTCCTGATTCGCCTCAAAAACTCTGTCCCCCCTTCATTCCTTGCCTGTGCTTGCCCACTCTGAACTTCAGGCATTCTTGTTCTGTGCTGCCATGTTTGTTTTCGTGTCTCCCCTACGCGCCCTAATTGTCTCCTTTGCTTGGTTTTTGTTTGCTTTAACTCTGTGCGTGTTGGGGTGTTTAAATATGCTGGTTGCAGTCATTTCGTGTTTCTGGTCGATGAGAGGGGGGTTGGAAATTTATACTTCACAGCCAAACGATACCCGGGTATGATACCCGGGTATGATACCGGGTATGATACCCCAGGGTATGATACCCCTGTTTCATACCCTGTCCAATATGATACCCCTGTTTCATACCCCTCAATTGAAGTTAGGGTTAGATACCCCCCCCCCCCTCCCAAAATATCCCCCCGATGTGTTGGACAGGGGTATGAAACAGGGGTATCATATTGGACAGGGTATGAAACAGGGGTATCATACCCTGGGTATCATACCCGGGTATCATACCCGGGTATGGAGGGGTATCGTTTGGCTGTGCTTGCTGTTATTTTTTCTATTTCATTGCGCTAAAGTGTGTTTGAGCAAAGCACACATGCCACATTACAAGACATGTTGCCTGCTCCATGCCTAGTGGTAGGGTTTATGAAACAAACACAAAACAACACATTCTACACACATTATGCCTGTCAAATCTGACTGTTTGACTGTATTTTTCGTTTTTCTGAAATGTTCTGTTTTTTACTTTTGCTATGTGTTGTGTGTCTCTGTTGTCGCTGTTTATGCCCTGTTGTGCTTGTCTACTGTTGGAACTATGTGTCCTCTGCATTTTAGGCCTATTTCCCATGCTTTTTGCTTGTGTTTGCAGATTTTCGATGGCCTCTGCTCCAAATTCGGCCCCAGCCGCCCCCATTGTGGAGGAAGTGGAGGAACACCTGCCCCTCAACGTGATGCTCGACCGACTGCGCTCGTGGAACCTTCCCCACCCGAAGCAAGTCCATGGCGTCGCCTAGGACGTCACAGTCAGGGCCGTTTACAAGGCCCAGGCCGCCGTCTACAAGAACAGTGGGCAATCGGCCACGCGCACCCGCCCCTACCCACGCCCCCCACCCACACAGCGCATGAACATAGCTGCTCATGAGCCACGCCCACGCCCACGCCGCCAATCTGCTGCACTTACATATGAAAACCTATGCCTCATGCCTACCACTTCACAGCTTGCCATGCCTCTTCTATACCTAACACGCTCGCGTGCCATAACATACAGCGGCGCGCCCAGCTTCACTCGCCAAATAAAATACACAACACCATGGCCATTCAACATGGACATTAGCCGCAAGCTAGTTAGCGAAGTCAAGCCCCACATTATCCGCGACACCCCCAAAACTACGTTGTGGGGGTGCGGGATTACGACGACATAGTTGCGTTAGAGTTAGGGGTAGATGCGAAGAAGCTAGATAGGCGCCTGCTGCCCATGTTCCGCAAATCACAGAGGGAAATAGGGGCTGGGTTCAAGCGCTTCCAACACCTGGTGCCACAAAGCGACGGCAAGGAGGTAAGCCCCCCCCCCCCCTCTCTCTCTCTCCCCTCATGTTTTGTGTGTGTGTGTGTGTTGTTGTTGTTGTTCTTGTTGTTGTGTAGCCGCAATGGGAGACGATTGTCTGCCTTCTGCGGTTTTCGGTGCGCACCGTCATGCGCCACACCTACGGTGTATTGGTACGCCACCCCCCCCCCCCCCCCCCCACACACACACACACTCTCCCTCTCTCTTTGTCTGTTTGCTAGCTCCGTATCCCTCGTGCCAACTACATTCCCACTGTCCACATCGGGGCTGTCATCATTTTTCCCGAGCGTCCGACCTCGGTAGGTAATAACTGGAGGGTGGTGCTGCGATCTGCCGACGGGTGGCAATTCTGCTGCAACTCCGACGGCAAGTCGGAGCGCAGCGGGATTTTCTACCCGTGGTGGATTCGCTCGCGCAAGCCCTACAGTTATTCCTACGAGCTCAACGCCAGCTACGAGAGAGAGAGACATGCATCTACGATGGGGCGTGGGAGTGGCAGAAGATTGTGTTAGCCTGGCTGACGGCGGCCGACGTGGTGCGCAACGCGCAGGGTCGCTTCCGCCTACCGCCAGCCGTCCGTGGGATCATTGCCAGCTACGAAGTCCACAATCGCGGCCGCGTGGTCCCCGTGGAGTACGTCTACATCACCATCGTTGGCTAGCGGGAGCGTTTTGCCTACAAGAATATCGGCCGCATCAAGTTCGAGCAGTACGTCCTAGACGAGGACGTACCGCGCGAGCTGGAGGCGGAGGAGGTGGAGCTGGGCACCGACGACGAGTCCGACGGCGAACAGCAGCAGCAGGCCGACGCGGCGCCGGTCGTGGAGTACGACCCCGACGCCCCCATCGACGGTCCCTCTCCCCAAGTCTCTCTCTCTCTCTCTCTCTCTCTCCCCCCCCCCCCCCCCCCCTTCCCTTCGTCTCGATCGCCTATGATGGTTGTGGTAGGAGCTGGTGAAGCTGGCGAGGCAGGGTCTGTCATCGTGGACGCTGGCCAAGATCCTCCTTCATCGCCTTCGCAAGGTTTTGGTCGTCTTTGGCGAGCCCTGTGCGCCGCTCCCCCCGAGTTAACCGCAGTGCCGCTAACAGCCCTGCTGTGCCTATGCGTGTGGAAAGTCCTAGGAGTGTAGGTGGTAGTGTAGGTGGTAGTGTAGGTGGTAGCGGGTTCACATGCAATGTCAACCCGCTCTCAACGCAGTGCCTCTGATCCAAAGCAAAACAGGGGAGGGGGTAGGGAGGCTCGTGTGCAACATGAACTAGATTGGGATGGGAATTCCCGGATGTCAGGTTACTCATTCAGCACTTGATTTTTTTTTTAAAATAATACTTATATATATCATTATTATCATTATTATTATTATTATTATTATTATTATTATTATTACAAACCGGGGTGGTGGTTGTTGTTCCACCCCACCAATTTTCACAAGCAGGTAGTCAGGCTAAATATGAATTAATGAAAGCCTGACCACATCTGTTTGTGACCTTATTTTTTTTCTTTTTTTATTATTAAATTTCATCATCAATTATTAATATAATAGTGTATTAATAGTATTAATAATGAATCAGGTACATTTACTTAATAGTAGCCGCAATATTAGTATTAATTAATAGATATTAATATTATTAATAATTATATATATTAATATTAATATAACGAATAAATTTATTAATCGTCTTCGTTAGCAGCGACAAAGTCACACTGCTCCCAAAAGTGTGACTTGTCAACATTGATGACATCAGAAATGTCAGGCTCGTCTTGGCGACAATCAGCCATGTGAGTCTTGAAACATTTCTGGTAAACAAAACGGCGGGCGCACAATGTACACCGGTACTTGTACTCCTTTAACATGAAGCCACGGAGGTGAAGTTCACGGACCCTATAGTCCGCTACTATCAGCTCCCGCAAGTACGTCAAAGGACGACGTGCGCAGCGCTTGAAGAATAAATGCCAGTGCATATTATTCATCAGCTCTAGTGACTGGCATGAGAAGTAGTAAATAGTACCGATCAACATAAGAAAATCAGCCACATGATAACAAACAAGATGTACATATGGTGTGATAAAATCGTCTAGGTACAAAGGCGTGGGCGCAATGTCCTTGGCACGCAAAATGCTGCCGTCAGGACGTGTAACAGCCGGATATCGGCCGTCCTCGTCTTGAGGACGAACAGCAATTCCGGAAGATTAACACCCCGACACCGTTTGAGCCTGCGGCTGCCTTGCTTTGGCAGTCTCAGACTCGCAAAGTGTTCCGGGATGCTACATCACCGGCGGTGCAGCCAGAGCATCCAAAGATTGTGAGCGGGGAGTGGAAAGTGGAGATGGAAGGCCACCACGCGTTCCAAAAAGATTGGATGCGCTGCCAACGGCCGGGAGCTAAAAGCGTATGTTTCCTCTATAGACTTCTTCAAAAAGGGAACGAAGCGGCTTACCCCGATCAAGGCAGTGCCACTCCATTTCCTTTGTGTCCCGGTTAGGCCGTATTTTAAACCAGGAAATCACTTTACCACTTCTGATATTGCCTTGTTAGATAGAATATCAGTTAAGTGTTTCAAGCGATTCGTAAGTCTAAAGTACGGTGAATCGGGTGGAATATCCGCACCCCAAGGAGTGCCGGCCGTCGCAAATCTCACGCATCAAAAAATCAACCATGCGCCTACATATACGTAACATCATATGTAACAAGTCAGGAACATGACGATTCATAGGCACAAAATGAAACAAGCTACGATCGTGTGCCATGCCTGGCGTTGTCTTGTCAACTGTGGCACTGTCACGCATGGGGTGACAGATCGCCCCGATCATTTTTATGACATAAACACATATAACAAAAATGATCGGCACCGGCAGACTTCTGGCCGCACACAGTACGTAACCATTTCATATCACCGGTAACATAAAGCTGAACATCATATTTAATACCGGTCGCCGATGATGTCCAACCGTCCTTCTCCCAGGATTCAAAGGTTTTAAGCATTTCCCCTATTCAATTTCAAATTTAATATTAATATTAAAATTTGATGCGTAACAAAAACTAACTAGTATTAATAAAACTTTCAATATTAATATTAATAATTAATTTAATTAATAATAATAATCAACAGGAAGAAAGGTGAATGAGAGAAAAAGATGAAAATGATTCTCTTATTCCACTTCTTCTAAGCCTCGGGGGGGGGAGAACAATAAATGACTTCGATGACAGACGCAATTGCAGTTCCGAACTTAAGAATATGTTCGAAACCGCAATTGAGTTTAAGCGAATTTTTAGGTAAGAATAAACACGGGGGCAAAGCGTAATGCTTTGCCCCTGCATACATTCCTAAAATTGGTTTTGTGTGTATTACAACATTGAAGCATACCACACACCCATTTGCCCCCGTATTAGTTAGTAATAGTAACATTGGCGTAGATATATAAAGTGACACACCCCACCACCCCCTCACCTCCCTCTCAGAGAATGGAGGCACTCGTGGACCCGCATATTGCTTCAGTTCCACGAGGTCCTCCTTACACTTGCACTTGCGCAATGGAAAAATTCCCTCCTGAGTAGTAGGGTGGTGGAAGCCCTTCACCAATTCCCTCTTCTGATCCAAAGCAAAACATTTCATCGCCCAGGTAACCATGCTGTGGTTTGCCCCCAACTTGCTGCCGTCCCCCCCAATCGGAATGCATAGCTGCCGTACATCGGACGCCCCATTCTTCCGCCATCCCGCCTCCAACTGCAGCAGCTTGTTGGGATCTGCTGCTGCCGACTTGCCATCTTTTGAACCTTCCAGACCGTACTTGGGGATGACCTCCTGTGTCAACTCCTTGCGTTGTTTCACCAACTACAAAACAAAAACAAAAAAAGAACATTAGAACAGAGCAGAGAGAGCAAATGATGACCTTTGCCCCCGTTAACCAAGGGTGCTGACTTGCCCGCAGCAGATTGGTCACCTGCTGGTCGGACATCACGTTGCAATCCATATGCAGCAACGTTTGCGTGGCGATCTTAGCCTGCTGGCCGTCGCCAGGCTTGAACACTAACTGCTCGCTCAGGTTCATGTACTGGAGCGTGAACTCCTCCACCTCTGCATCCGTGAAACCATGGGCCTCCCCAAAAAGCTGCTCAACAATCGCCTTCGCCTTTGCTATCCTCCGCTTCCTCAACATCATGGCTCTTGGCTTAACTTGGGATTCCTTTCTGTGTTTGGCACACGACACGTTAGGTAGTAGTAATCTCTGTTTTTGTGCATGTCACACATTATGTTGTCCCTTGCATCGTCCAAAATGGACACCAACTCCAAATCCGAAGGGATAGAGATTGGTGGCAGTTTTTGAGTCTGCTCACCGCACCCAAGTTCGAACTGCTCTTGTGCTTGCTGGGCAATCTCTTCGAAAACTGAGGACAAGTCCTTGGGGGGGGGGTGATTGCCTTGAGTGTCACCCTCAGCTGTGTCAGGGGAAACAAAAACAACGCCTGTGTGCCTGCCATAGACGGGGGATGCTTTTCGTTCCTCTGTCACTTGCTCGGGAATCTTGGCCGGCGAGTCTAACTTGGTTTTTTTTTTCCCCAACGTGTCAGCACGTTTTTCCCTTTTCTGAGTTCTCTTTTTGTTTTTGTCCCAAGTCTTTCCCTTTGTCCAAGCCTTGCCAGGAGGCTTGGGACGAGGCATCGGGAAGCTTCGCACCAAAGTCCCCACAGACTGCGCCGGTCCGTAAAAAAGTTCAAGCGACAGGTTTTGGCTTTTTGGTTGGCACGGCCTGGACACCTGAACATTTTTTAGGGTAAAGGGTCGGGTGACAAAACACCAAAAACACAGGAAACTAAGGCTTTTGAACTACTGCTCCGGGGCCTTTTTTCAAAAGTGCTACAGATTCAGAAAGCTCAGCCTCAATATTGATCCCGACCAAATTATGGTGAATTATGATCAAACTTTGCCCAAGAACTTTTTTTTAATAAACAAAACACAAAACTTTTAACCGTTATAAAATTTGAATTTCAAATGATTTTTTTTTTTTTTTAAAGTGAGGACCAGATCTCATCGTGATCTTTACAACAAAAAAATACGATTAAAAAAATATTAAAAAATCATACTTGCTTCCGTTTTCGACCCCACTGAAACGACCTAAAAAGCATATGACCGTCACCTTTACCAGAGTGGTGAAGGTTGTTTGGATGTAAGTTACACAAAGCTGTGGCATCCTTATTAATTAACCTCCCACATTAATAGCGTTGACCCGAACCTTTGTAGCAAATGCAGTAACCGTATAAAGGATAAGGATAATTTTCACGAACATTCTGTGAAATTTAGCAGTTTTTCCCGTGACTGGGAATCTATGGCTAAATAAGGGAAATTGCACTTATGGGTTGTTGTTTTAGGTAAGTTTTGGCATTTGTGCAGGTTACGGACGTAACGCATCGTGTCAGAGACCCGTGTCAAAGGGACACTCCGTTTTTAACGGTTTTTCCCTCTGGCTTGTTGTTTGTGTTCAATTCTGACTTCCCTTTCTACCTTTGAATTAGAGGTTAGCTTTGAACCAGTCGTGTTCATTATTATTAAATTCCTTTTTTACTTGAGCTAGTAAGGGTAAGACCAGGGGTCTTATTACAAAGAAATGAAGAGCAGAGAAGAAGACGGCGTGAATATAAGAAGGGAAATGGAATGAGAAAAGGAAATAAGAATGTTCAAACCTTTCTTCCCTCCTTTCTTCATTTTGTTCCATTACTTCGTTCCGAGTCTGACTCTACGAGTAATCCGACGCTTACCACTTCCCTTCTAAATCTTACGCTTCCCACTTATCCCTACAACTAGCCTAAAGGCAAAGTACCAATGTATTCTCTTATTCAACAAAAGTTGATCGCTTAAAAAAAAAAAAAAAAAAAAAAAAAAAAAAAAAAAAAAAAAAAGAAGAAAAAGAAAGAGAGAGAGAGAGAGAGAGAGAGAGAGAGAGAGATTGGAGTCAAGTGTCACTGCAATTCAGTCAACCATCCCCCCCCGAAGTTTTTATCGTACTAATATTAGGCTACGAGTGGAACTTGACTTGAAACATTACATTAATATCAGGTACTGCACCGAGAACGTCATGGCAATCAGCCCTTCCAGCTATGCACCTATTTCTAGTAGTATCTCCACATGCCAGATGGCCACAGGCTGAGACTTAATGCTTCAACTGGTATGACCTTTCTTTTTCCGAATTTGCTTATAATTACTGCCAGTAATGATAGTTCTTTTCAACTACAGTAAGAATTCATGACTATCTTCACAATCATAAACGAATGATAGCAGGATTCGCATGAGGCGCCTCATGGGTTTGCTAAAATGAGAAAAAAAAAGGCAACGCTAAGACTGTAAGAGAGAGAGAGAGAGAGAGAGAGAGAGAGAGAGAGAGAGAAGGGAGAGAGAGAGAAGGGAGAGAGAGAGAGACAGAGAGAGAGAGAAGGGAGAGAGAGAGAAGGGAGAGAAAGAGAGAGAGAGAGAGAGAGGGAGGGAGGGAGGGAGGAGGAGGAGGAGGAAGAGGAAGAAGAGGAGGGGGTGGAGGGGGGGGGGTGGGGGGCGGGGAGAAGAGGGAGGGAGGGAGGAAGGGGAAAAGAGAGAAAGCGAGAGCTTGCTTTATCTCATAGAAGAAAAATGCGCATGAGGAGCAAACAAGCTCGGACTCGCTTTATGGAGGAGCAAACAAGTGCGCCCTTTTTGGGACTTAATTCAGAAATCTCATGGCTGGGGTGGCGCTCTCGCAATCGAAAGCCATAATTTTCATGTTAAGAAAAAAGAAAAAGAAAGAAAGAAAGGAAAGAGGAAACAGGAGAAGGAGAGAAAACTCGGGGAAAGAAGGAAACAAAGGGAAAGAAGGAAACAAAGGAAGAACGAGAAACGATCTTACCGGGAAAGAAAGGAAGAACGAGAAACGATCTTACCGTAGTATCAGATTTTATCCTTAAACGTCCATGATATTCGAGTCATGCAGCTTAAAAATGCATTCGCCACGTCACTGTCTTGCAGCAGAAATCATAATCTGATTCATTCCAGACGTCAGGATTCCTTAGGCATCCAGAAGGAAGGTTTTCTGCATGCTCAATGACTCGAACCTTGGCAACAACCTCCTAACTCTTGGTTGCGGTCTTGGCTGTGGTCTCCTGCACCCCCGCCGCAACACCCGCCTTTTGCAGACTCTGTCAAAAACATGCAAAATTGCTATCCGCGAACGAAGACTGCACAGCACATGCACACGGCAGACACTTTGTACAGAGCACACATTCTTGCACACCACCGCTATACAAGCACTAATAAGACGTTGTCTGTGGAATAACAATACAGTGTAGCAAGTTTGTGTGTGGGTAGCTCACCGTTGCCCGGTCTCTGACAGCAGCCCCCACCGTCAAACTTCTGTCCACACAGAAATGTACATACTTCGATACCGCAAGAATAACGAACGAGGAAAAAATAAAATAGGGGAGGGAGCATCAGCAGCACAACCACAAGAACAACAAAAGCCATGAAAGCATCACACGGAAGAGGAATAGAAATCGACAAACCAAATCAAACCAGCAAAACTAAGCAATGAAAACAAAACAAAGAATTTGAAAACAACAAAAATAAGTGAAGGAACGAAAAAAGGAGGAAAAAAAGGATTAAACATAAAAGAAGTTTTGTTTAAACGACTGACGCTTTGGCGACAGAAACTGGGCAGTGAATTCAAAAGCCCTCCGTTATCTCTCAGGGCCTCTAGCTCAGTGAGTCCACCTGCCAAAGTCAAAGGTAGGAACAGTAGCAAGTAGAGCACAGAGCGCCACAAGGTGAGAGGGCCCGAGCTTCTAGATAAAGGAGAATGAGTGAGTGCGTACCAATCAAACGACCGTTGAGAAAAATCTGAGAACACATACATAGAAACATAAAGTAACTTGCAGATCGACAGCGGCGCAAGTTCTGTTCACGAGGAATGCAATAGGAAATGGCGCTTCCGCCTGTCATGAGTGTACCTTGGGAAAGTGCGGGTCCTCGGCCAGCTTACAAAGCCCTACCAGGCCAGCAAAAAGTACTCTGAAACTAATCTACTGCAAAGCGTGCACTCGGGTCGCTCGAAAACTGCCTCTGCTAGCTGAGACCCTGCTCCACCACGGTATCGAGTTTCACGTCAAAGGAGGCAAACAGGACACCCAACGCCTCCAGCACCGCCAACACCGCTCGGGTTTCTGCCACAAAAGCCAGGCAGGAGACGTTAAAAGCCTGCAAGTATTTCTGGCTTAACAAGTGTGTTCTTGCCTGGTCTGCAGTCCGCTCCCTCGCTTGCACCTCTGCACACAAAGGAAACACATGATAGGGGAGAACCAAGCGGTGGTGAGAAGCCGAGGGCACGGAAGGGAAGACTTACTGTGTGAAGAGCATGAGAGGTGAGAGGGCGGCCAGGCGCAGCAGCCGGGACTCGAGGGAGGCTTGCTCCGCTGCCGTTCGCTCCCCCGTGCTGTCTTCCGCTCCCGTGCGCTGCTTCTTCTTGCTAGGCACGGCGCTCTCCAGCCCTAGCCCGCACGTGCAACGAATGACACACCTTGCCGCAATGCACACGCACGATCGCATCACACATCTGACGCCAACGCGCAAACGGTAGGACAGATCACACAGGGACACTCCACAAAAGACAC
>WBZZ01005994.1:12500-17500 GCA_019918135.1 Paulinella micropora | reverse complement strand
CGCCTCCATCGTCTCACCCGTGAGGGGAGTACGAAGAATTGACGATAAGCTCTAATGACACCCCCGCAAGGGCAGTTCCAACACTTCCAGACGGGCCGGTATGTTCAATGAAAATACTGGTCCAGAAATAGACCGGTATGTTCAATGAAAATACTGGTGGCACCGACGGGAATCGAACTGGCGACAGGGCCCAGATGGTAGAACTTGACCACTGGGCTATCACGGTGTCCATAATAATAATAATAATAATAATAATAATAATAATAATAATAGTGTATCTCCTGCCAATTGCTGAGCCAAAAGGCCATGTGCATCCAGTCCTCCATTCCATAAGGAAAGTCTCCACACCAATCGGTGGAATAAAGGAAGTGACCGCATAGAACATTACTCTAGGAGCTTTATACCAATCAGCCCAATAATAATAATAATAATAATAGTGCTTCTCTGTCAATGGCTGATGCATTTCTGCACATGCGCCTCCATCGTCTCACCCGTGAGGGGAGTACGAAGAATTGACGATAAGCTCTAATGACACCCCCGCAAGGGCAGTTCCAACACTTCCAGACGGGCCGGTATGTTCAATGAAAATACTGGTCCAGAAATAGACCGGTATGTTCAATGAAAATACTGGTGGCACCGACGGGAATCGAACTGGCGACAGGGCCCAGATGGTAGAACTTGACCACTGGGCTATCACGGTGTCCATAAGCTCTAATGACACCCCCGCAAGGGCAGTTCCAACACTTCCAGACGGGCCGGTATGTTCAATGAAAATACTGGTCCAGAAATAGACCGGTATGTTCAATGAAAATACTGGTGGCACCGACGGGAATCGAACTGGCGACAGGGCCCAGATGGTAGAACTTGACCACTGGGCTATCACGGTGTCCATAATAATAATAATAATAATAATAGTGTATCTCCTGCCAATTGCTGAGCCAAAAGGCCATGTGCATCCAGTCCTCCATTCCATAAGGAAAGTCTCCACACCAATCGGTGGAATAAAGGAAGTGACGGCATAGAACATTACTCTAGGAGCTTTATACCAATCAGCCCATGGAAAGGACCGATGGCCTATGTACTCCCTAATATAATAATAATAATAATAATAATAATAATCACTAGGGGCTGCGCCAACACCTGAAACGATGGTTTGCGGTCCGCTTCCGAAGCGCACCCCCCCCCCCCCCCCCCTTCGCTTCACTTGGGATTTAAAAAAAACGAAGCCATGGTCACCAAAGCCATGCTTCGGTGACCATGGATTAGGTGACCATGGCTTCGGTGAGTACGTACGATTGCCGGGCTGGGTATGTACAATCGCCGAAAGCCATGGCTTCGGTGACTATGGCTCCGGTGACCATGGCTTCGGTGAGTACGTACAATGCCGGGCTGGGTTCATGAAAGCCATGGCTTCGGTGACCATGGCTTCGGTGAGTACGTACCATTGCCGGGCTGGGTACGTACAATAGCCGCAAGCCATGGCTTCGGTGACCATAGCTCCGGTGACCATGGCTTCGGTGACCATGGCTTCGGTGACCATGGCTTCGGCGACCATGGCTTCGGCGACCATGGCTTCGGTGAGTACGTACACTTGCCGGGCTGGGTACATACCATGGCCGACCCCCCCTTTCCCCTTTGACAGGGTACGTTCAATTGCCGGAGGTACCAGCCATGGCTTCGGTGACCAAGGCTTCGGTGAGGACGTACACTTGCAGGGCTGGGCTCCCGGGGGGAGGGACCCCGGACTCCCCTTCCCCGTCGACAGGGTACGTTCAATTGCCGGAGATACCAGCAAGTACTGCGAAAAAACAAGGATTTTTGGCATTCAGGATAATCCGTAAAGCAAATATTTGCGTGAATTTCAAAAAAATTATATCAGTATCAACATCGAGTCTGGGGCTAGCCCCCTGCAAATATGAGCTCCTAACTCATCCTGGTTCCCACAAACCATGATTTATTCCGACGGGGAATGCAGAAATGGGGCTGAAAAAACAATGAATTTTGGCATTCAGGTCACTCCCCTAACGCAAATATTTGCGTGAATTCCAAAACAATTATACCAGCATCAACATCGAGTCTGGGGCCTGTCAATATGAGCTCCCAACTCCTCCTGGCCCACAAACCATGATCTATCCCGATAGGGGTGCAGAAATGGGGTGAAAAAACAAGGAATTTTGGCATTCAGGACACTCACCTAACGAAAATATTTGCGTGAACTCCAAAAAAATTATATCAGCATCAACATCGAGTCTGGGGCTAGCTGCAAATATGAGCTCCCAACTCCTCCTGGTTCCCACAAACCATGATTTATTCCGACAGTGGTGCGTGTGTGTGTGGGGGGGGGGGGAGGGGGGGGGATTGGGTGTGTGTGTGTGTGCATGGGGGGGGGGGGGGTACACAATTTCCATTTCCCCCAAACCCCCAGCCTCTACTCCCAACGCCTTTCAGGGATAATAATAATAATAATAATAATAATAATAATAATAATAATAATAATAATGATAATAGTAATAATAATAATAATAATAATAATAGTGCTTCTCTGTCAATGGCTGATGCATTTCTGCACATGCGCCTCCATCGTCTCACCCGTGAGGGGAGTACGAAGAATTGACGATAAGCTCTAATGACACCCCCGCAAAGGCAGTTCCAACACTTCCAGACGGACCGGTATGTTCAATGAAAATACTGGTCCAGACGGACCGGTATGTTCAATGAAAATACTGGTGGCACCGACGGGAATCGAACTGGCGACAGGGCCCAGATGGTAGAACTTGACCACTGGGCTATCACGGTGTCCACAATAATAATAATAATAATAATAATAATAATAATAATAATAATAATAATAATAGTAACAATAATAGTGCTTCTCTGTCAATGGCTGATGCAAATCTGCACATGCGCCTCCATCGTCTCACCCGTGAGGGGAGTACGAAGAATTGACGATAGGCTCTAATGACACCCCCGCAAGGGCAGTTCCAACACTTCCAGACGGACCGGTATGTTCAATGAAAATACTGGTGGCACCGACGGGAATCGAACTGGCGACAGGGCCCAGATGGTAGAACTTGACCACTGGGCTCTCACGGTGTCCAAGTAACAATAATAATAATAATAATAATAATAGTGCTTCTCTGTCAATGGCTAATGCATTTCTGCACATGCGCCTCCATCGTCTCACCCGTGAGGGGAGTACGAAGAATTGACGATAGGCTCTAATGACACCCCCGCAAGGGCAGTTCCAACACTTCCAGACGGACCGGTATGTTCAATGAAAATACTGGTCCAGACGGACCGGTATGTTCAATGAAAATACTGGTGGCACCGAAATAATAATAATAATAATAATAATAGTGCTTCTCTGTCAATGGCTGATGCATTTCTGCACATGCGCCTCCATCGTCTCACCCGTGAGGGGAGTACGAAGAATTGACGATAAGCTCTAATGACACCCCCGCAAGGGCAGTAATAATAATAATAATAAGGATAATAATAATAAGGATAATAATAATAATAATAATAATAATAATAATAATAATAATAATAATAATAATAATAATAGTAATAATAGTGCTTCTCTGTCAATGGCTGATGCAAATCTGCACATGCGCCTCCATCGTCTCACCCGTGAGGGGAGTACGAAGAATTGACGATAGGCTCTAATGACACCCCCGCAAGGGCAGTTCCAACACTTCCAGACGGACCGGTATGTTCAATGAAGATACTGGTGGCACCGACTGGAATCGAACTGGAGACAGGGCCCAGATGGTAGAACTTGACCACTGGGCTATCACGGTGTCCAAAATAATAGTAATAATAATAGTAATAATAATAATAATAATAATAATAATAGTGCTTCTCTGTCAATGGCTGATGCAAATCTGCACATGCGCCTCCATCGTCTCACCCGTGAGGGGAGTACGAAGAATTGACGATAGGCTCTAATGACACCCCCGCACGGGCAGTTCCAACACTTCCAGACGGACCGGTATGTTCAATGAAAATACTGGTGGCACCGACGGGAATCGAACTGGCGACAGGGCCCAGATGGTAGAACTTGACCACTGGGCTATCACGGTGTCCTAATAATAATAATAATAATAATAATAATAATAATAATAATAATAATAATAATAATACTATTTTATTGATCTGTCATGGCCGAGCCCAAGGGCCATGCGCCTCCATCCCTCGACCGCCTCCAAACCCGTCACCACCCCTAGATCGCGGAATGTATATACCCGTTTGATGCCACGTGGTGTATGTCTTATAAAAACAACACAATGACATAGCCTCGGAACCCACAACGACACAGCCTCAGCGACATAGCCTCGGAGCCAGTGGGAAGAGGCTCAAGCACCTCCTCTTCGCGTGGGGTGCCATACTGTGCACCCCTCCATAATAATAATAATAATAATAATAATAATAATAATAATAATAATAATAATAATAATAATAATAACTATATCTGAGGCGTACTGATGCAGCTAATGGCATATCCTCAACGGACATAAGCCTCCAATACCCTTGTTCGAGGTCCTCCACCCCCCCGTGTCAGTCTCTCGCCTGATGATCGGGGCCACCGATGGAGCTCCTGAGGGCAAGACTGCACTAAGCCGAGGTTATTCCGCAGTCCCAGCAACCTCTTGCAAGACGTCACCGAATGTGCAAGTGCATACACCAAGCGCGGTTGCTAGAGCTGCCTCGAAACCCCACCCATAACAATCTGGTGTCTGCTGGGTCCTGGGCTATCAACCAGCATATGCGGAGTTTAAGATCTTTTACGCGCGCAACGACCCTCCTCCCCAGCATCTACCACCAAAGGGTTATGAGTTGGCGTCACAGTTTAACGCCTTGAGGCCATTGGGCTGAATAATAATAATAATAATAATAGTAATAATAATAATAATAATAATAGCAACAACAACAGCACAAGCAATCCAACGGCGTCTAAGATAAAGGCAGTCCACACGCACTCATGCAGAGAGAGAGAGAGA
>WBZZ01005994.1:0-7500 GCA_019918135.1 Paulinella micropora | reverse complement strand
TTGCGGGGGTGTCATTAGAGCTTATCGTCAATTCTTCGTACTCCCCTCACGGGTGAGACGATGGAGGCGCATGTGCAGAAATGCATCAGCCATTGACAGAGAAGCACTATTATTATCATTATTATTATTATTATTATTATTATTATTATTATTATCATTACTATTATTATTATTATTATTATTATTATTATTATTGTCATTATTTGGCACCGTGTATTGATATTAATTAATTTATTATTATCATTATTATTATTATTATTATCATTATTATTATCATTATTATTATTATTATTATTATTATTATTATTATTATTATTATTATTATTATTATTATTATTATTATTACTATTTTGGACACCGTGATAGCCCAGTGGTCAAGTTCTACCATCTGGGCCCTGTCGCCAGTTCGATTCCCGTCGGTGCCACCAGTATTTTCATTGAACATACCGGTCCGTGTGGACCAGTATTTTCATTGAACATACCGGTCCGTCTGGAAGTGTTGGAACTGCCCTTGCGGGGGTGTCATTAGAGCCTATCGTCAATTCTTCGTACTCCCCTCACGGGTGAGACGATGGAGGCGCATGTGCAGAAATGCATCAGCCATTGACAGAGAAGCACTATTATTATTATTATTATTATTATTATTATTATTATTATTATTATTATTATTATTGTCATTATTTGGCACCGCGATAGCCCAGTGGTTAAGGTCTACCATCTGGGACCTGTCGCCAGTTCGATTCCCGTCGGTGCCAGTATTTTCAAAGGATATTTCTTTGAAAGTATTGTTCTGTCTGGAAGGCTTGGAGCTGCCTTGCGGGGGTGTCAGTAGAGCCTATCGTCAAATCTTCGTACTCCCCTCGCGGGTGAGACGATGGAGGCACATGTGCAGAAATGCATTCGCCATTGACTGAGAAGCACTATTATTGTCATCATTATTATTATTATTATTATTATTATTATTATTATTATTATTATTATTATTATTATTATTATTATTATTGGACACCGTGATAGCCCAGTGGTCAAGTTCTACCATCTGGGCCCTGTCGCCAGTTCGATTCCCGTCGGTGCCACCAGTATTTTCATTGAACATACCGGTCTATTTCTGGACCAGTATTTTCATTGAACATACCGGCCCGTCTGGAAGTGTTGGAACTGCCCTTGCGGGGGTGTCATTAGAGCTTATCGTCAATTCTTCGTACTCCCCTCACGGGTGAGACGATGGAGGCGCATGTGCAGAAATGCATCAGCCATTGACAGAGAAGCACTATTATTATTATTATTATTATTATTATTATTATTATTATTATTATTATTATTATGGACACCGTGATAGCCCAGTGGTCAAGTTCTACCATCTGGGCCCTGTCGCCAGTTCGATTCCCGTCGGTGCCACCAGTATTTTCATTGAACATACCGGTCCGTCTGGAAGTGTTGGAACTGCCCTTGCGGGGGTGTCATTAGAGCCTATCGTCAATTCTTCGTACTCCCCTCACGGGTGAGACGATGGAGGCGCATGTGCAGAAATGCATCAGCCATTGACAGAAGCACTATTATTATTATTATTATTATTATTATTATTATTATTACTATTTACCATCTGAGCCCTGTCGCCAGTTCGATTCCCGTCGGTGCCACCAGTATTTTCATTGAACATACCGGTCTATTTCTGGACCAGTATTTTCATTGAACATACCGGCCCGTCTGGAAGCGTTGGAACTGCCCTTGCGGGGGAGTCATTAGAGCTTATCGTCAATTCTTCGTACTCCCCTCACGGGTGAGACGATGGAGGCGCATGTGCAGAAATGCATCAGCCATTGACAGAGAGGCACTATTATTATTACTATTATTATTATTATTACTACTACTACTACTATTAGTATTACTATTACTATTACTATTATTATTATTATTATTATTATTATTATTATATATATATATTATATATACACTTTATTTTTCTCTTATTTGTATCTCGGAAGTTGATACCTCTTCCACTGCATTTTATCTCTTCTGCTTCTCACTCAGCTCTATGAGTGGCAAGTATTCTATTAAAACAGTGATTGTGTAAATAGAATAAAATTAACATAACTCATTCAATTATATATATATATATATAAATATATATAACAAGGGCCGGCCGGTTCAGACACACTGCTGTGGAGTTTGGGCTTCTCCTTCTCGAGACCTATCTGCGTCGCCCTGCTTCTCTCTGCAGCCTTCTTTCGTGATCAACACTCTAGGTTATTGCAATCGAAGGGCTCTACTCTTTTTCTCGCTGCGTTGAGCTGTTCCTTATTTCGAGATCGTCCCGCCACCTTGCAAGTTTCTGGAGAAGCTGTTCACTTCGTTTTGCTCTTCCTAGTGCTGCTCTCTATTACATCTACTATGTTTCTGCTGACATTCTTCTTCGTCCCCTTAGACACTTCTGCAACCACAGTCACACTAAGCTCTGTAACGCTGGCTCCGTCCCTCCCCTCGACAGCTGTGGACATAGTCAGCCTCATCAAACAGCATGAGGCTTGTTTTCCTCCCCTGCTGCCCTACCGTCAATATCTTCACTTTTCGTGCATCCAATCTGTCGTGACAATGCGAAAAACATGTGCAAGCGTAAGCACTGTAGGTATGTTATATCACGTGGTGCCGATGAGAAGAAAAGACAGAGACGGCGACGCCGAAAAACGAGGACAACTCCCTCCGGTCCAACAAGTCGACAAAAACGACAATAATAACAACAACAACAACAAAAGCAACAACAGCAACAACAACGACGACGACGACGACAACGACGAAGCCAACAATAGCAACAACGACAACAACAACAACAACAATAGTGAGCTCAACAACGAAAATATATAAAAACGACAACGAAGCATGCAAAGGTTGGAATCTTCAGGACTGTTGGTGGCTAGTTGGAAGAAAACACCAGGCATGCTGTAGTTACCCTACTCCAGGAGGAAAAAGGTTTTTGATGACATCGAAAGCAAGAAATGTGAATGGGGTCGGAACAGTACCTGACTTCTGCTGTCGTGAAAACTGGGACGCGTTTCAATGCAGTTTGCACCTAGATGCTCTCAGAAGGAATCTAGTTGGTGAATTAGGTGATGTGCAAGGGCACAAAATAGAAGTGCATCGTACCAACATCAGTAAGATCCTCATGAATGGCAAGCGTGTGCCTAAATATATGGAAATGTGGGCGTTGCTGCAAAGGCAAAATCGGAAGCAGGAACTTTTGTCGTCACTGGGCCTAACCCAAGACTCAGCACTGCAAGAGTACAGTTCGCAGGAGGAACACGAAGAGTACAGTGAGAACTCAGATGCTGAGATGGTGATGCCAGCCACGAGCACTATGTGTGTGACTGCGCACTTGCCTGAAGCTGTGTCTATTTTGGAGAGACACAGACCGCTGGCTTGTGTCATTTTGACGAAGCTGTTGGTTGGTTCGTTGCACATAGTCAATCAGACAAGTCTCATAACCCAATGAACAATATCTTCGCAATGTTTGCAAGTAACAGCAGGTAACAGGGGTGTCTCACTGTACACCTGTAGTACTTTACGCTATTTACTTTTACTGAGCAATGAGAACAATTCCCGCCAGTTCAGGCACCGAAACAGAAGTTGTACTGCCACAAGAAAATGTTCTGTAGTGATATGGTCTAAAAAAAAGGCAATTTACATTCCTAGTGCCACCAATACCAGAACCGTACTTAATAATAGTCACTACTAACTATAACGGATAAACAAGTGATAAGGGTCTAATTATATACAAGCTCACAACGGTTTAAGGTCATGCAGAGACCCGATGCAGTTTAACGTCATGCAGAGGACAACTTACTGAGGTGGACATCAGTCGGAACCCCTTTAGCGAAGGTCTTGTCCTGCAATTCGTTGCACAGAAGATCTCTTGGTACCACTTCCATTTTACTTGTAACCGGTAGTGACCTCACCAATCCGGCAGTTGAAGCGGTAACTGAGTAGTAGTTATGAAAAACTTCTACAGGGATGGTATCACAAATGTAGGTCCAGAGCTTCTCTGCGGCTGCCAACGATCCAGCAGGTCCCAGTACTGGGCGTAGACTTCAGCGTCTGTCTAATCGGGATTACGAAGGAGGTCTAGGCTGGCTTGAGGGGCAATGGGGACCTGAGGTAGCCATGTAGCCTTATCCTTATGATTCTTCCGAAGGATGTCTCGTTCATCACCAACATATTTAACTAGTTAATAAATCGTAAATAAATTGGATAGTTTGTGTACGCGATAGATTAGCCTGCATGAAGACTAGTAGTCTTCTCAGCCTTAACTTCCTCCTGAAACTTCTTGTCCGTACGTAGAGTGTCAGTACGGGAGCATCAGAATGGGGTAGGGGTCCAGACAGCGTCGCTTATGTTCGTTGCCACGGCCCGGTATTTCGAAACTTGGTCACGGCGTCGTGCCGTGATTGGTTCCACATGTAGACGTACCAGCCTCCGAGTAAGCCAGAACACACTGAGCAGCCTCTAAGACCTCAGACTCATGAGTGTTAGTACTCTAAGAGGCACTTTCAAAAACAAAGGCAGTATGACGGGAAAAGGACAATATGACGGGAGAACCCCGTTCAAAGCGTTTCAACGAGAGATGGTTTTGGCCCTAGGGGCAAAAGGACTCAAGGGGGCACTAAAGACCCCTCAAGAACACATTAAGTTAGTTCATGAGAGTAATGTGAGTGCGTTGCACAGCAAAAGAAAGAAAGTACCCAACTACATGTGGAGGTGGGGAGAGAGAGCAGGAAAGCAATCAGCAAGAGAGAGAAAGAGAGAGAGAGAGAGAGTAAAGATAGGGTTGAGAGAGGAGGAAGAGGAAGCTGAGTTAGACTCAGAGTCAGGGTCAGACAGGGAAAACCTTACCTCTTATTTTACTGAGACAGAAAGACAGCATACGTTAGGGGGAGATAGTGGTGAGAGTGAGCAAAAGGGAGGAGAAGAGCAGGTGGGGGAGAGTGAATAGTCAGCCTTCACCTACTTATTCCACACCAGCAACGACAACAATCAGGACGAAGAGCAAGGAGCAAGTAGAGGAAAAAGAGAAGGAAGAAGACAGAATGATAGTAGCATATGAGGAGAGTTTGGAGCATGAGATGAAAAGACAGAGAGAGGAATCTTTTTTGTTTGTGTTTGATAAGCTAGCAGGTAAAGCCAAGAGGAGTGTGGCAGATTTGGTGAGAGACACCTCACCAGACTTTGGTCAGAACTTGCACACTGTGTGGACAAGACTAACCAAAAGGTTTGGTAAGGTGAGTGAGGAAGATGTGCAAGATAAAATAAATGCGATGAATGCATGGACATTTGATGAGGGGTGTGATTATGCTCCGCAGTTTGATGCGTTTGTTGCGTTTGATGAAGAGCTAAATGCAATAGGCCATAAAACACCCCACAGAACAATGGAAACAATAATCACTAATGCCTTGCAAAACCCTGAGTGTGCATCAGAGGGGGTGAGAAAGGATTGGGGAGGATGGATGAGCACGCTGAAGATGAATAAGATGCAGCATGCATGGTCTTTTGAGGAATGGTGGGAGGAGTTGGAAGAAAGAGCGTTGGAGATAGATAGGAACAAAGAGAGAGAGAAGAAGATGAAGAAAGAAAAAGCACACGCAGGGAAAGATGCCAACAAAAGAGAGGAAGGGCAGAGAGGTGTGTGTTTTGGGTTTCAAAGAGAGAGTGGATGCAAGTGGGGGGATGAGTGTCGTTTTGCTCATACAGAGGGTCAGTCACTATGCGTAGGGTCCCTGGGGTGTGTTACCTGTTTACACAGTCAGGCAGCTGTGATAGATCTATCTGTAGGTTTAAACACACCACCACTAATAAGAAAGGGGGAGGGAAAGGAACAGGAACGAGAAAGAAGACGTGGAAGAAAGGAGAGAAATGTTTCAACTGTAACATGGAGGGGCATGTTCTCGGCATGTGAGAAGGAGTGCAGGATGTGTGGGGGTGACCATAGACTGCATGAATGTGAAGAGATGAAGAAGGCAAGAGAAGAGCCAGGTGAGAAGGAAGAACCGAGAGAGAAGGAAAAGAGAGGAAAAGTGGAACATGGAAAGTTAGGAAGGGGGAGTAAGTCAGACACGGATGAGGAAGGTGAGAAGGTGAAAGCATTAAAAAGGACGATGAGATTTTTGACAGGGCGAGACAGAGTAGGCATGGTAAAGGAGAAGGCCCACATGGGCAAAGTGATGGTAGTACAAGAGAGAGAAGTATATCGTCAGTGAGGGGCGAGTGTCAGGTGGGCAGCAATGTTTTGTATGCACGCATGACATGGAGAGTGAGAATGTGTTGTTGCGAGAGGCAGCTTGTGGTTTGTTGAGAGGGCGATTTTGCGGACTGCATACAGATCAGGAAAGAGAGTGAGAGGGAAGGCTTAGCCCCAGTGATGGGGGAGCAAAACATAATTAACCCACCTAAGCCGTTAGTTGAGAAGGAGAAGAAAGAGAAGGAGAAGCGCTCAAAGCGCAGAAGCAAGAAAAAGAAGGGGAAAGGAAAGGCTGAGTCCAGTCAGAAGAGCCCAAGGAAAGGGCAAGGTTACTTTATGGAGTCGGGGAACCAAGGTGACTCTAACGACGACGACCAACGCGACGGGCGTGTGGGAGGCAGCGAAAGGGACAGCGGCGCAGATGCGGACCCGGAGCGGCGATTCCAGCTGGTGGAGCGTGCGGTGCGCAAGTGGTTCCACGACCCGGGCGGAGGACTACAGCGTCGGCGAGATGGCGGATGGGAGCCGGGAAGTTAAGGGACCCGGCTGCTTCATGGAAGCAAGAGAATGGGGGAGCGCGCGGTGGGCGGCGCAACAAATGTACTTTTTGACTACTGCGTCAGCATGAGTTAAGTTGGTTAGAGGGATACAAAGTTAGTATTGCGTTAGTGCATATAGTTGTTAGCCTAGTACGGCTCCGGTAATTTCTGAATATGGCTACACATATTTATCATCATATATGCAAGGTCAAGTTAGTAGCATAAGGTAGATGGAGCCGTTATTCCTAAATAGGGGAAGCATTGGATAATTTATTAATTAATAATAGTATTTAGTCATACCGGCCCACCCCCATGACAATTACCTATTTTTACCTATATCACTCTAAGTGTAACGGTGAATTTAATGCTTTGGCGGTCTGGGGTTGGGGCACTTAGTGACGTGTCATTATTCAAATATCTAAGTAAAAGTAAAGTTCCGAACCCTCTCGTCCATTGGTTTTCACTTGGAAGGAAAAAATTCGAATTGTGAGTTTGTATACAACTCTTCAAGTAGGCAGATATTAATATATATTATTAATAATATTAATACAACGAACTCTTATTAACTTGAAGAACACTGATCTATGGCTGCATTGAGTCACGAGTCCTGACTCTCAGTGTGAGAGCACTCGGAGGTGAACTTCAATACCAATATTAATAAATAGTCACTAGTAGAGAGGTCACTTCGTTTATTTACGTAATTTCGAACTCTTTGCAGGCTTGGATGCAACTTAC
>WBZZ01005993.1:32500-40128 GCA_019918135.1 Paulinella micropora | reverse complement strand
CTAAGCTGACCAAGAAGCACGACGAGCTGCGACAAGAGCGCGACGCAGGGAGCATAACGAGCGATGAGTACTTCAAACGGTTAAGGACAGCCTACAAAAAGTTCAAGCAAGAGACTGCCACTGCGGCCCCGGACTCGAAGGCAGCTCTATTAGATGCAATCCTGGCGGGCCCGAAGCTCAAGAAAGTCGATGACAGCAAGAAGAAGGCCGCTACCCCCGTCCGACCCGCAGGGGGCCTTAATAGCGGCAGTGAAGGGCGACAAGAAGCTTAACAAGAGCATTGTCACCAAAGAAGAGCAAGAAGAGGTCTATGACTTGATTCACGAGTACACGACAGACACGGACGGAAAAAGGCTCGGAGCGGGCGGATGCACGGGGCGGCATTGGCAGGTAAACCAAAGCCGTTGCCATACAAGGATCAGATCGCTGCCAAGCTAGCAGAACTTGAGGCAAAATCGACAGTGGCCAAAGGCAACAAGGCCTCTGTCAGAGATTATAAACAATTGATCAAGTTGCTCGAAAAACACAAAAAGTAAAATTTTTTTCTCGGCCTGTCTCAAGAAAAGAAACATGTTTACGGCCGGGTTGTCCATGGATCAGCAACCGGCCGGTAGTAACAGACAGTTCTCGGAAGAGGCCGGCCTGGCTGGACGAATCGCCCATGCCGAAGCGGCTCAAGCGGCCGGAAAACCAGGGCCCCGTGGCCGTCTCTGCCAAGGCCCGCGGCCTCATGCACTACGCAAATCCTGGCCTCGGCGCGGCCATGCAGCTGCTGGAGCCAGTGGAGGCAGCGCCGGCAGTGATTGAAAAGGAGAAGATGCCAAAGGCAGTAGAACAGAAGAAGAAAGAGGAGGAACCGAAGGCTGCAGAGGAAGCACGGGAGCAAAGGAGAAAGAGAAGGGCCGAAGGCTGCAGAGGGAAGCACGGAAGCAAGGAGAAAGAGGAGGGCCGAAGGCAGACGAGCCGGAGAAGATGGAAGAAGGCGAAGAGGATGAATCGAGCGACTGAAGAGGAAGAGTGAATCAGGTGTGACTGAGGAGGAAGAGCACGACCTGAGAAGACGAAGGAGGACAAAGAAGAGCCGAAAAAGGCCGTGGAGACGAAGGAAGAGGACAAGGAGCCCCTAAGGCAGCGGAGACGAAGGAAGAGGACAAAGAGCCGAAGAAAGAAGAACTAAAAGAGAGCGAGGACGGCCAAGTGGAAGAGGAGCAGGAAGAAGACGAGCCACCCCCTCCTCCCGCCAAGAAGCCGCGGCGGCCGCAATAAAGCCACACAAGAGCATGCCGCCGTACGTCACGCCACAAACCAGGGCCGACGCGGCTACTCTCCTTCAGGCTACCAAGGACACAACTTTGGCTCGTTTCTTTCTACCATAATGGGCGGATCAGACCCGTTTACCAAATGGAAAGAGAAGCTGCTCGAGCCCACGGCCGGCGTTCTGGTTCCTAGCTCGACACTTGACCTTGCTTTCTCCCGGCTGCAGGTAGCGCTCAACGAATATAATCCCGACCCGATTGACGTGGCAGTGGCGATGCACCAGGCCACCGAGCTGTACGAGGACGAAAAACACGAATATGAGTGGCCAAGTTAACGCAGAGACCACCGCCACACTCAAGAAGGCAGAGCAACAAAAGAGCTTGCCGAAGCGGAGGCCAAGAAAGTGGAAGCCAAGAAGAAACTCAACGAGTCCGCCAAGGAGAAGCTGAACACCGAGGGGGACTTGTTGGAAACCACCACCCAGGCCGCCAAGCAAGAGGCAGAGGCCAAGGTCCAAAGAGAAAAGGCCCAGGAGGAAATCGCAAATCTGGACAAATTGACGGCACAGGCAACACAGGACGCCAAGGAATGAGCGAGCTCAAGAGCAAAGTAGCCACGAAAGCCAACGCCGCCAAGCTACAGGCGGCCAAGACTGCGATGCTTGCCCAGATCGACGCGGCCGAGAGCAAGCTTCGTGGAGGCGGAACAAAAAGGGATAATGTCCAAACAACAATTGGCGCAAAAACAGAAAGAGCTGGCCAAACACAAGCAAAAGGTCCTGACTATCCAGGTCGGAAATGCGCTCGGCGCCGACAAGGTCGCCAGTGCACTGGGCACGATCGCGGCCGTCGGTGGAGTGGTCGGCAGCTTGATCGGCGCTCTTGTTGGCGGCTCCGCCGACGTGGTCGGCACTACGATCGGCAGCGCAGCCAACAGCGCTGCCCAGGCCTTGGGGTGGTGTAGGCAGCTTGGCGACAGGCGTGGGCAGCGTAGCAGGCGAAGGAGGCAAGCTGCTCGGGGCGTAGGAATGAAACTTATAGAAGGCGCAGGTGGCCTAGCACTCGGCACGGGCAAGCTTCTGCTGACAGCAGGAACAGTGACAACGGGCACGGTGCAAGGCCTCCTCTCACACGCCATAGCTAGCGACACGGGCCATGTGCCGCAGATCGAGTGGTCACCAGAGGCTAAAACCGAAGTGGCACAGGAGTTCAAGTACGGCAATATCAGTCAGCTTGTCGGCCCAAATGCCACTGCTGCGGACGCGGCACAGTGGATTTTGCGCGCCTTGCCTGACAACCTCACGGAGTTCCAGCAACAGAGGGCCAAGAGACTCGAGTTGGCTATCAACAAAAAGACAGCGAAGAAATACTGGCGGCATTGAGCGATCTCAAGGCGTCCTCGACGCGGACCAGATCGCACACGCGTTCAGGGGCACTCACTGAAAAAAAAATAAACTGGTAGGCTGCCAAAACAAGGAGAGGCAAAAATGCAACACCTGGCTTTTTTCGACCCGACCTTGGCCCTGGCCTTGGGCAAAGTCAACGAGGCACAGTCGCGCGTCGCGGGACATAAACGCCGACAGCAAGAGGACGCCGAAAGAAAGGCCATTGAGGTCCTGCAGACTACCGTGGCCGAAGCGCCCGTCGAGAAAGTGTTTCAAGCAGCCGGCCATTGCCGATGCCACCATCTTGCTAGAAGTGACACCGAACAAGCCGCCCGCTGCGAGCAGCAGCTGATTGGCGGCGGCAAATAATTAAAAATTTTTTTTCTTGTCGGGCAGATTAACTATATCAACAAAATGAGCGGACACCGAGGCCCTGTCGTGCCGCTAGTCAACACCGGCGAAGAGAAGTCGGCTGCCGCCCAGGCCAACCAAGTCGAACATGGTACCGAGACCCGGCCGATTATCCAGACCGACTCGCTCGCTACCAGCTCGATTATCTACTCGGCCCTGTCCGCCGCGGGCGCGGGCGCCGGGGCAGGCACCATGGCCAGATGAAGGATGTGGCACAGCGCCTGTCGCAGAACTCACTGGCTCCTTGGTACAAAGGAGCGGTCCTGCTCGTTGGTACACCCGTGGAGATCCAGTCGATGTACGGGGCAGATTTCCGCAAGAAGAACTGCGCCGCTGACGTTAACGGCGCCGCGCCTGCCGACTGGGGCGCAGATGGCGCCAACATGTTGCCCATGGCTCACGGAGCTCCGAAGAACGTGCGGCAACGGCTGGGAAGGCTGCATGCAAGTGGCAGCTTTCGTAGAACAATATCAATCGGCCAAGCTTCGTGACCAGCAATGGGCGGCTATCCCGCAGTTTCTAACCTTGATCGCGAGAATGGCTCTGTGCGCGGCTGGACCACCATCCACGAGGCCGGAAACGCGCACATGATCGGATAGAAAAATCAATCTTAATTGTACAAAGGACAAAGGGAAAGCATGACAGACCCGTTTCGCTAATCTCGAGCCACCCAATGACCCACTACCGCCTGTCGCCGAGGCTAAAGCGGCGGCAGCAGCCCCGCCTCCTACCAAGCGTCGCCGGACAGCAGGCCCTTCTCAAGCGAGCCTGGCACGGCGTCTAGGAACAGCGCCAGCGCCAGAAGACCCCGTGCTACGCGATGACCCCAACTACCGGCTCTTGTGCGCTTATGGCCGCAGCGCTCTGATTGGCCCCAAGCTCAAAAAGGCGCACATCAACTGTGACCCAAAAACTCTGCGCAGGCTGCCGAGACAGAAGCTGCCGCTGTTGTTGGACGAAGTAGAGGAAGTGTTGGAAGGTGAACTGTCGGGCGAGCTGGCGGACGCCGTGCTCAAGCAAGGGCTCGTGTGCCTCGAAACCCTAGTAGCGAACCGGTCGCGTTACCAGATCTCTGGCACGACCGAGGCCTGCTTTGCCAATGACCGGTGGTGCTTCCTGCTCGAGCGGGCCAAGCTGCGCGCGGGCATTGGGCTGCAGCGCCTGGACCCTATGACTGAACTGGCCCTGCTGACGGCACAAACGGCTGCCATCACCCATGCCAAGAACACGATGCTTGCAGCACAGCCGAGCCAAGCCACAAATCTGGACGCACCAGCGCCTGCAGTTAAATAATAAAAAAAAATTATTTTGTTGTACGCCAATTAAACATCTCTCCGAAAAGAAAATGTCCGAGGTCGTGAGCGATCTGTTCTCACTGGAAAACTTTGCCCTGTCAAGCGCGGCGGCCGCTTTTGCCTATGTGGCCGCCCCGGTCGTTATACCAGGCAATGCGATGTTTAGCTTTTCGTCTGTCCCCGTAATAGGGGCCGCTCAGGTCAGCAAGAGCACTGGACTGGCGGTCGTGGCCTTTGTGACCGCCACTGCTATTGACCTCATCCAAAGCAGAGTCCTCAACCGCACCAAGGAGGGCCGTTTAGCCTCGTATCCCAGCTTGGCCGTGCACGTGGCAGGCGGAGGCCTGTTGTTCGCCATGTTGCCCCGCCTCCTGAGCAGGGCCAACTTGGCCTGGTAGGCGACGGTGATACCGCCAAGCATTTGTTCTTGGTCGGCGCACTTTCGGAAGTGTTTAGTCAGTACTTCTACGAGGGCTACCTGAACCCCGCGGCCAAGGACACTACCGCTTCTAAAAAAAGAATCTTGTGTAGCTAGTCTAGAGTGAAGAATGCAAGTGGAAGAGGAAGCTCTGCTGGCCTGGGCTCTGATCATCACAACCGCTATCATCGTGGTCGGCTGTGTGCGCGCCTGCTTGCAAACGGCTCTTGCGCCCATGAATCTCGTGCGACCTCGACAAGCCGCTGCCCACACACTACGTGACGCTCGATGACCTCCTTCGGCGGCCTTACCAAGCGCCAAGCGCTGCAGAAGCTCTTTGCGGACCTGGAGACTGTGCTGGACAACTGGGGGCTGCTGTCTGCAGGCGAGAGCAAGGACCTGCGGATGCAGTGGAACTTAGGTCTTGAGCAACAAGTTGCGACCGTTGAAAAGTTATTTTTGCCTGCCTACAAGGACGGCAAGCTCGCCGCGTACGTCCAGAGCGAAGCTAGCATCTGGTTTGAGCTGGCCGCCAAGACTCGTGCTCCGACTCCCGCCCTGCAACAGCTGCAGCAAAGATTTCTGGCCAAGCAAAGTCTGGCCAAGGACGCTCAGTTCCTGGGACAAATTGCGCAAGTCATGGAACGCATCTGCCAAGTCATTGTCTTTTAAATAAAAAATGAAAAATTTGATTTTCGTGACTTATCAAGTTTAATTAAGAAAGATGGGCAAGCGCACGCGAGAAAGGCACGAGCGGCACACGGCCAAGAAGGCCGCCCGCAAGGACGCCCGCGCCGCCACCGAACAGCGCATAGGGCGCAGAAAGGCGGAGAGGAGGGAGCGGACCCGCGAAGGGCTGCGGCAGTTTGGCAGCACTCTCAAGTCAGTCACGGGCTTTTTTGGCAAGCAGATCGACAAGGTGACCGACATCCCGAAAGAAGCGATGGACACCACCAAGCAGCTGGGCGACAACGCCGAGGGCGGCCTCAAGTCCATGGCGCTGCCTTTGGCGGTCGGCGCCGCGGCGATCGGGGCCGTCATGATCCTGAAAAAATAAAAAAAATCTTCTTTGTCCTTAATATTATACTGCAACGATGATGTCTTCCGCCACCGTCGTCGTGCCCCCTGCTAGCAAGCAGCAAAAAGTCGCCACCGGCAAGAGGGCGCGCAACGGCCAGGAGATCGTGATTGATCCCGAGCACGCCCGCGCGATCAATGCCCGCCCTTGCTGGACGCAGACGATCATGGCGCCCGCCGCCACGACCTCGGCGCTGAGCAACACTGCTTTTTTTAGCTTTATCCTCGAGAACAACCAGTCCGGCGCGATCCACGATGCGACCCTGCGATTTAAGATCACGTTCACGACCAGCGGCAGCCAGCCGACCGACTCGCGTGTTTTGCCTACCACTCAGTGGTTCGAGCGCATCGAGTACATCGACCGCTTGACGGGCACTGAAATCGCGCGGTACCACGGCGACATGATGCACCTGATACTCAACACGCTGTCGCAAGAGGCCATCGACCAGATCGCCGACATGGTCAACATGGACCCCAAGACAGGCAAGATCAGCGGCCGCCAGTGGGAGAACAACGACGAGCAGTACTTTTACTTGCCCCTGCTGCACACTTGGATTAACGGCATGGATTTGGACCTGAGCACGCTGCCTGGCGATCTCGAAATCAGGTTCTATCCCAGAGGTTCGATCTTCGTGGCGGCCCAGTCGGCAGTCAACAGCCAGTCCGCGCCCGCCGTGCCTTGCACCGCCAGCCTGAGCGAGATCCGCTTCATCACGGGCTGCACGCAGCTGCCGAACGGGATGCGCCTGGGCAGGAGCCCGCTGAAGCAGGGCAAGGTCGCCGAGCAAAAATACATCGACTTCGTGCAGTACACGGCCTACGCCCAGCGCATCAAGCCATCCGACCGGGTGGCTCTTGATCTGGACCAATTCTCCCACCACTCCGGCGGGATGTTTGTCTTCATCCGCAATCAGGCGATCAGACCGCATACAACAGCGGCGTGGACACTAACACTTACTACCCGCAGTACAATTACGACAACACGGGACGCTTGATGACCTACGACATGTTGGGCGACGCGACGACAATCGATCTTGAAGACGTCCACGGCAGATCGCAGATGGGCGAAGGGACCCCGATCGACGAGCGCTTTTTCCGCGAGGAGACGATGGGCCAGCTAGTGCGCAGGTCCTACCTGAAGTCCAACGGCGTGTACCTGATCCCGTTCAGCAACGACCCCAAGGCCATGTTAGACGGCGTGATGGACGGTTACAAGACCTTTGTCGGCAACCGCTAGCGACTGGTCATCAACACCGGCCCCGCGTCGCGCGCCACGACCGTCACGTTCAAGTACGGGGCATGGTACGCCAACACCGCGGTGTTTGCCCTGAACGACACCAACCGCCTGACCGTGGACTTCAAGGGCATGACGGTGGCCGTCCTTGACATCGACTCTGACTCCACTTTCGCCAGAGTTACTGACCGTCGCTACACTTCGCCCGCCACGGCCGCGATGACGAACCTCAACACCGTGCTTGCCTCCAGCAGCTGGCTGCGCTCGTGCGGGGTCAAGATCAAGTTCAGCAGCACACGAACAGGGGCGACTGCTGCCGACTGGGAGGCCAACCAGGCGATGGAGTACACCGCGTCCGTCACCGACCTGAACGACCAACCCATCATCTGGTCCCGCGGCGACGTCCACCAGCTGAAGCTAAAGTTCCAGCAGGCGCCTGATGCATCTGTGCCCGCTTACAACGCCCAGGAAGAGATGGTTGTCACCGCCGTCGTGTCGGGCAAGCGCGGAGTCATTGACTGCTTGTATGATGTTACGATCTACTCGGCGTAC
>WBZZ01005993.1:15000-27500 GCA_019918135.1 Paulinella micropora | reverse complement strand
GCCACACAGTATTCCTTTCAAAAGAGGAGATAGTAGTGGCTGCGACAGCTCGAGACTATATGGTCCCACAGGCTCTTTGGTAACACTATATTTTTGTTTTGCTTGCTTGCATCGCGGAAGTTGCTATAATGTCAATCTTGCTTGTTTAGAACATCGACGACGATGTGTCAGATACTGATTCGAATTGCGGTCCTGAATCTATCGATCCTAGATGGCTTCCTCGTCTGGTCGACGTGGATAATGCGGAAGGATCAAGTATTACATAGAACATAGACGAGTTGATGGAATCTCATGAGCTGCTGTATAACATCATGAGATTGTCACCAGTTCCTGTAAGCCGACCACGCAAGAATCCTACACGTCCATACAGAATGAAAGGCCGCACCAAAGGGGTCGTAAAGTTGCAGAGACCGTACGCGCTTCAGAAACTGTTGGGGATGACCTTCGCCGACCTGAATAGTGAAGTAAAGTCTGTGTGCTGTCAAAAGTGGAAGTGTTACGCGTTCATTGACACACGTGATGTTCTACATGCGCGAGCGAAGAATGCTTCATCCTCCTTGGGTGAGCTTTACACTTGGACAGCTTCCCAGCTTGAAACTTTTCAAACGAAAAATGGATCGTTTCAATATATGTACCAGACGGAGCCGGTCTGCAGAGCAGCTTGGCAGCGCATCAACGGCATCAGTAACGCAGTTTTGTCACGAGCACACAAGCTTCTGGCAAACAATATGAAGGTGTTTGCCAAAAAATCATCAGCGACTCCTGAGACGGAAGATATGGTAGCAGTTTTGCTTTGTGAAAAATTCACAACGAGTTATCCGGAGATCTGCAGCGATGGTATATGGAGGATGCAACAAATGGCTCAGGACGCTGAAGTTCAGCAGTATGTCAAGGACAATTGGAAGGATATGTGTCTCCGGTTCAGTTGTTCTCAACGAGTTGATCCAGATGCTCCTCCGACAGACGACACTATCAACAAAGTTTGGCGCGCGGATTTTTCTAACGTCAAGTTTGTCAGAGGTACTAATAACTATTATAGTATGTATGCATTAATATCTCAGACCTTAGTACTATTTCTAATACTATTAATCAATTTACATGTTTATGTTCCAGATGGAGACTTTTCAAAATGTGAGATCTGCACGGAGCTTACTGCTCAGCATGCTCAAGGTTTCAAGAGTGCAGCGGAAGCTCAGAGATGGCGCAGCCGTAACAATTATCATCATAAGATTCACAGGGCGTGCCGCGTTGCAAGCATGCAGCGCAAGAAGGGAGCGCCAGCAGACTTTGCTGCGACTGTCATATCCGCAGACATGAAGCCGCCTGTGAAAATCCCATCATGCCGTCGTGCCGCCAAAGACTTCAAAGGAAAAATGGTCTTTAGACTTTGCGTGGGTATTAATACCTGCTACACGACCGATACACACTTCATTCTCACCTACCTCGAAGGTGCTGTAGAACACGGTGCGAACAGCAATATTACCATGCTTGCTGCACTTTTACATTGGGAGCTTTGGAATCCTCGCACTATGCCAACTTGGAAATTATATCTTGAGTGGGACGGCGCTGGGGATAACACCGCGTGGGCGATGCTGGGCTTTCTTGGTCTGAATATCGTGGACAGGGGGATCCGTTTCCAAGTAGAGTCACATCGTAAGCCTCCTGGGCATGGGCATGACGGTGATGATCAGGAATTCCGAGTCATGGACATTGGATGGAAGAGTACCTTCCTAACAACCAACATAGCGCAAGCTTTATTGAAGCTCATTATTGCATTCAAGAAGCAGCACAAGACGAGACACGTGCTGGTCGTTCTGGGATGTAATTACGATTGGATGACGCACTTCAGTCCATGTATGAACAAAAGCTTCAAGCATTACAACAAGCCTTTAGCCTACCGAATCACCAAGAAGGACCCTGACGCTTTGCCAACTGTAGAAATCGCTACTTGGGGAGATGCACAGAATTTTCATGGTGTCCGTGATGATCCAAACGGAGAACCAATTCACTTGTTTGTCGGACGCCCCGGTAACACTACTTCATCAGAAATCCCCCTTCCCCCCCTTTCCCAAACCCACCCGATCACGAATCATCTTTATTGTGCTATGTATGACAGCGACTGACATGCCTCGGAAGCTTCCTGTCGGGTATTTCGTCAACCCTCGCTTAAAGAAAGATATTCGCTCTTTAGCTACGAAGTACCTAGGGCAGGACGAGCGAGCGCATGTGGAAGAAATGTTAGCCAAAGGAAACTTGACGAGGGTGGAAGTTGATGGCGAATATTTCGAAGGTGACCTGCCCGGCCGCCCTGCTCACATGTCCTGTCTTGATGCAAAAGGAAAGGAATGGAAAGTAGAATTTTGACTCATTGATGAGCTGCCAGTGAACTGGCTACTGAACGTAAGGAAAAAATAGACGCCCTTACTCATTTAACACCTGATGAGCTCCTTTCTTTGCCTCGCACGTATTTTGTCAACGATAGACGTCCTCCTGCTCACCCACGATGGCGTGGAGCAAGGCAGCTTACTAGCGAAGAAAAGAAGGAGCAGGACTTGGCCTTTGCAAATGCGTCTGAGACTTGGCGAAAAGTTTTCACTTTGCTAACATCACATCATAAGGATCAATTTGCATCGAGCGAGATAGTAGTCAGCGAGTTAAAGTCCTGGCTTCGAATGCATGGTGTTTCATCGCAAGACTCCAACCGCAACAGTTAAAGAAGGCGCAACTCATTGATCAAGCATGGAATCATTTCCAAGTCTGTGAATGTGGATTAGAGGAGGAAGTCGTGGGTGTTGCAGAACCAGCTTCGTCTAAGAACCCGTCCTCTGAGGATTCATTAATAGAAATAGTTAGGAATCAAACAAAACAAATTAACGCAGCAGGTTGTGCATGGTGGATGTAACCTTTACATCACAACCCCCCCCCCCCCCAACGTGAATCCCCCTCCCACAGCGGGCGGCAGAAAAATTTTAAAGGTAAAAGCAGCTCATAATGTAGGAAAATACTAAAAACAAATAAAACAAAACAATGAAAGCAAGGTGTGCATGGTTGTCGCTTGTTTCCAGCATGGTCTCGTCGTCGCCGGCATGAAAAAAAAGTAGAAAAATTATAGTGTCAGACCGGTTTCGGTCCACTCCGGAGGTGAAGTCCAAGTGGTTGACTATTAATAAAAACATGTTTTAATATCATTTTATTATGTTCTGTAACTAAATACTGAATTCCCATTCATTTGCACAAGTTTTCTGAAAGTTGCTAAAAGTCTTGAAAAAATTTCGGAAAAGCTGATACCCCCTAGTTGGGTGAATGTTTAGTTTTATTGCGAGAACAGCGCGCTTAGCACCCCGGCACTACTAACAGCACAGCTTGTCATTCGGCCCCCTCCGCGCCTCCCGGCTGGCTCACGAAGCAGTTGACTCTCGACGGGGGGGGGGGGGCAGCAGGTTCTTGTAGTAATAATAAAAGGCTGAGGTCGTCTAAGTACTGCTAGCCCCTCCTGGGCATAGTCCCGGGCAGATTCTCCTCTCAAGCAAAGGAGAGGAAAGAATAGATGAACAGGTTGTGCCCGCACTGTTTTACCGTGCCAGTCGTGCACTAAGTCCCGGCCGGGAAGCCGTAATAGCGGGGCGGCCCGTGTAGCACCAGAAGGCAGGGAGGGGTGAGCCCGGGGGCCTGTCTGGTCATCCGGGAACTTCCACCGCCGGGGAGAGAAGGCGTCCGCCGCAAGCCGTGCGCGGGGGCCCAGTGTACCGATTCCAGAGCCCGCTGCCTGCCAGTGTGCCAACGAGCTAACGGCTCCGATTCATTCGGCTGGGCCCGCAGCCCCGCTACCTCCTGCGCCTTTTCTTTTGGCTCATAGGGCCGGGGAGGCAGCCCGCTTTGCCTCTGTTAGACTCCCGCTCTGCTGCAGCCCCCTTCGAACTGCGCCGCCGCAGCTACTTCGCTTTTGTACATAGCACCCAGGCCTGTCAGGCACTGCACTGTCTCCTCTTCTTCGCGCTTCTTTTCTTTTACCTCGTACTCGGCGACCGCCAGCGCTAGCCCAGGCAGTGCACGCTTTGTTTCTTCCTCTGCCCACCACTGGGACCACTCTGCTAACCACAGGCCGAACGCTGTGTGCAACTTAGCCACCCTGTCTTTAGTGTCAGACAGACTATCTGTGGCCTTTGAGAAGGCAGTCAGCCTGGCTTCCCAAGTCTGTCTGGCTGCAGTCAGGTGATCTCTGTACTCGATCAGTACATTCGACAGCACCTGCGTCCACCAATCCTTCCAGTCCTTCTGCCATCGCTGCCTCGTATCCGCCAGGTCTAGGCCCCGCCAGCGAACATCTCTGGTACTGATAGCAGCTCCCAGGTCAGCTTCCATGGCCCGCATTTTCTCCATCGGGCCCGATTCTGCTACGATTTGCCGTGCGGCCTGGGCTTGCTTCTGCCGCAGGTCCTCGACACGCGTGCGCAACAAGATGATCCTTATCTGTAACTGCTGCAATGTCCTGGCCATGTTTTTGATGTATGCACGACGAAACAGCAGCTTCTCTTGATGAGCTTGTTGTTCTGCTGAGGGGTTGTTCACTGACGGCCGCGAGCGGTGACCGCGAAGTGGCCACAGGCAAGGTTCAACTATGGAGGCAGCGGAGGCTTTCGGGGGGGCGGACGACTGCGACAGTTCACGCAAGGGGGGGGGGGGGGGGGAGAGAGATCGGGCGCCAAGGCATGACGTGGGGTATAGACCACAGGGCTCGAGGTATGGGGATGGAGGATACCAGGAGCGACGACAGGAGCGGCGACTGCCGCAAGTGTTTCATGCAGATCGGGCGCCTCGAGGAGGGGAAATGGCGAAGTTCGACGCAGAGTTCCATAACAGGGCTCTGCCGAACACGGAGCTAAAGGGGCAGCCACGGTACCCGCCGGACTTGGAGCTGATCGAGGGTTTCCCGAAGTATACCAGACGGGCACTGCGGTCCAGGAACTGGGACAAGGATTCATGTTACATGGCTATCGCTATGCACTGGTTGGGAATTAAAGGAAACTGCCAGGTGAGCCACGGGATGAATATGTGGCACGACAATTTAGACACGTGCAGGCAGCAACACAGAGACGAGGCATACTGGGAGTTAAAAGAGGCGGTACGGCACGGGATGGGGCAGCTAGGAGGGTTGGAGGACATGTTCCCGCCAGAGGAACTCCCGGCACTGCGAGAGTTCAATGAGGCCAATATCAAGGCGAAGGGATGGACGCAAAAGGATAAGGGTTACTACCACCGGGCAGCCAACATGCGACCCAAAGGCACGGAGGGAGAGCGACGGGAGGAAATGCGGGACGGGTATCGGAGGAACGACAACGGCGGGAGAGGACCGCGGGGTGGCTATCGGGACGAGTATCGGGCAGGATTTCGAGGGAATCGGGGTAATTATGCGGCGGCGCCTAGACCGGGGATGGACAGACAGGTACAACCCTTGATATACGGGAAGTGGGGTGTTGGGAAAGACACAGCGGGTACAAGCGGAACACCACACTCTCATTTGTCATATGTGCATCCGAATCGACAGGGGTTGATTGCAGGGGCTGGAGCGGGAACCCAAGAGCGACAGGGACAACAGGAGGGTACGGAACAAACGATAGAGGAGATGGAACGGGAGCATGACCGCACTCATGGTATATATGAACAGGAGCGACCTCCGCGGCAAGAGGAAGCGCGTCCGCGCAGGTCTAACAGCGACGATGACGTAAAGATCGTGGGGGTTTCTACGGCAGATGAGCCAGGAGAGAGTGAAGGGGAGATCACGAACGGGAATGGGGGTTTGACGTATGACAGGGGAACGGAGGGCGAGGCGACAACGGCGATGGGCCGACGGATCGGGATACGGGAGCCCGGAAAGGGACGAGATGGGGAGGAGCTTGAAGACACGGGGATATGTGGATCTGACATAGGCAGAAATAGGGGGAGAGACAAGGAGATAGACGAGAGACAGGGGGAACGGCATGCAAAACAGCAGAAGGCAGAGGGGCGAGCATGTAGCGGATCGGGGGTACAAGGAAAAGGGTACAAAGGGCGAGAACAGTGAGGTTGAGGGCAAGGAGAGAGCGAGATTGGAGGGGGAGCGGGAGAGAAGTGAGGGAGAGGGGGGGGGGGCAGAGGAAAAGAAGCGAGAAGAAAGTGAGAGAGAGAGAGGACACGGGAGCGAGAGCGACAATTGCTGGAGACACACTGGAAGGTGAATCAGAGGCATGAGGCGATGCGAGTGACGCCGTCGGTCAGTCAAATTAAAAGATCAAATCTCCCACTGGCGTATACTCGGGTCAAGTTGAGGAGTTTAGGAGGGGATGTGGTCATTGGCAACGATACCATGGCGGCCATCAGCGTCATCGAAAAATACTTTTTGGACAAGCACGGGCAACAACCATGGTTCAAGGAGCGGTTTCGGGCGACACGGGGTTGGGTGAAGGGGGTGTCTGGTACAACGGCGATGACGAGCACGATACTGCTGGCGTTTGACCTGGAAGGGGGGAATACATATACGCACAGATTTTGGGTCGTCCCGGCACATACAGGGGGACTCCTGTGGAGCTTTGAAGCGCTGAAGCGGATGCACAATCACATCGACTGTCACAGAGAAGAGGTACGGTATGGACGGGGGGGAAACGCTCCGGTGTATCGAGTGGTGGAATACGACTCAGAGGAGGGACAAGGAGACATACCGGGGGCATGGGTGGCTAACGATTTCAGGGCGGCACGGGTAGAGATGGAGAAGGGAGAGGAGGATAAGGCAGCGGAACAGGAGGTTTTTGCAATCGGAGATCACGAGGAAGAGGAAGAAGAGAGCGAGTCGGACGATGAGTGGACGAGGGCAAGAATCGTTGCTCTGGTCGACACGAGGTTGGAGTATTTCCGGAGACAGAGGGAGGAGGCCTCGGACTGTTTTCCGAAACACGGGCGAGATTTGGGATAGCAGCATAAGGAAATGGATACACGGGTGTTGCCTATGGCGCAATATGTAGTATGCAATACGGGCAAGCCTAGCCAGGCCAAGGTGGAGATTTTGAACTTCCTGCAGGAGCGGTGGGGAAGCCAACCCATGGTAGCGGATTCGGTGTCCCAGATCAAGAAGACATTGAAAAATCGGCTTTCACACGGGGACTTCACGATTATGTTGCCGGTAGGATGGAGAACGGAAATGTGGTGGTGCGATGTGGAAGATTTCCTAATCGCGGACCCGATACCGATCCCGAGTCGCACACAGAAGTTGATAGTGGCTTGCCGACTCGGATCGAGGAAGATAGCTAGGCGGTACCGAGAGGAACTTCTGGATCGGGATTTGGCTTCCATTCGGGATGAGGCATTTACGCACATATCTGGGGTATACCACAGGACACACGCCATTCAGTATGCTATGATGATGGACCAACTGGCAAGATTCGCGGATCAAGAGCGGAAGACACCAACCTTATATCGGTCGAGGGAGGGTTTAGACGGGGACGGAGCAGAGATAGCGGTGGATGACATACAGGGGCAAGCGACAGAGGAGCAGATCAAAGAGGAGACGGATAAGGCGAGACAGGCGTTACAGGAACAATCGGAGACATGGGAGGGCACGTCAGAGGAAAAGGCTGCGGCTATGGGGGGTCATGGAAGACAACATCCAAGCTTTCGGCCCTTTGGAGGGGGGATCGGTGACAAGCCACGTCGCGGTTTTCGAACGAGAGACGGGGCAAGAGGTACCGGGGATAGGACGGCCGTCGCGGTTGAGCCATCATGAGGATCGGATTGCAAGGGAGATGACGGCGGAACTTTTGGAAAAGGGATTGATCGAGGCGCGGCTATCGGAGTATGCGTCTCCGGTACGCATGGCGCCGAAACCAGACGGAACGCTGCGGATGTGTATCAACTATTGGAGGATAAATGAAATCATCAAGAAGATAGAGACGCCGGTGCCAGACGTGCGGAGGGGAATAGAGGTGTTGTAGAAAGCGAAAATATACCCGACGTTGGATTTGAAAAGCGGATTCTGGCAGATCCCGTTAGCGGAGGAAAGCCGCTACCTAACGGCATTCATGGTGGGGATGACAACCTACGTGTGAAAGGTTCTGCCGATGGGGTTCAAGGTGGCACCGGGCATATTTCAGCAGGCGATGACAAAGATGTTGGGTGCAAATTTCCGAGACGCTGAATTTGCGGAGAAGTACGGGGATGCGACGGGATACGCCTTCGCGTATTTGGATGATGTGGTCATTTTCTCGAATTCGGTAGAGGAACACATACAACATTTGCGGGACATCATGAGACGGGTCAAGGCGTTCGGTTTCCGGTTGAATGCTAAGAAGTGTCACTTCTTACAAAAGCGGATACAGTATCTGGGGTACGACATCGAACAACAATACTGCACGCGGCAGAGAGAGGCATTGGCCATAGTCTGGGGTTTCAAGAAACTACGTGACTATCTGTGGGGGGCAAAGGGGACGACGGTGCGGTCGGATCACAACAACCTACAGTGGTTGATGTCGCAGGATCACACGGGCAGGTTGGCAAGATGGCAGTTGGAGCTATCCGAATATGACTTCACGATTGAATTCATATCAGGTAAGGAGAACTATTGTGCGGACTACCAGTCAAGGGCTGGGGGTGCGCCGGAGGACGACAATGCGAAGGAAAAGAAGGAGGAGGCGGTGGCGGACGACAAGGATACACGGGCGCAACAGCAGAGTCATGGTGTCTTCGCACTGAAACCGGTATACGACGCGGAGAAGAATAGTGGCATGAACCTGACGCGGTTTCACTTCAAGACGGCCGCAGCGGTTTTAACGGTCTTGGAAAAATGGATTTGGAAGAGGAGGAGCAGAGGGCGAATTTCGACGACTGGAAACCCATCAACGGTATGGAGTAATAAATGTGACGGGGGTAGCGGAAATGCATAGGAATAGGAAGGAGGCGCAGAGGGAGGATGTGCGGTTTTACGAAGCGGCCCACGCACAGTCGGCGGATTGTTGTGAAGAACACGGGTTGGAGGATGCGCGAAAGGGGTATGAGGAAGAAATGTGGAAGGAGGCGGTACAGGGGGAGCTGACGGAGGATGAGGTGGGGGACTTGAAACCTTTTCCGTGGCGAACCATGCCCATGGTGGGGGACATTGTGATTCCGACGAAGGCGGAAGCGGCGGCGGGTCAGACGGAGGCGAAACCAGAACTTATGTTGAGGGACACACACCCAAGCCGGGTATCCTTGGAGTTGGAAAACAAGACGGAGATCAAGTTTGCGTCGGTGGACATGTTCCGCAAGCTCACGCGGGACAGTGAGGAGTGGAAGAGGTTTATTGCACACCAGGAGAACCCGACAGGGATTTCGGCGGACGGGGACATAAAGTGGCGAAAGGAGAAGTACACTTACTCGGACGGGCTAATCTGGTATTTCGGGAGCGGGGCCAAGAACAAGGACGATCCGGAACGGTGGGTGGTATGGGTGCCGGCAGCGTTACGGTACGCGATTCTGATAGGGGCACACAACTGCTCTTTACAGAGTCACCCGGGGCTGGATAGGATGAGGTGGTCTATGACTCGACGGTTTTATTGGGACACGATGGATAAGGACATCAAGAGTTTCATTTCGGGATGTGGACCATGCCAGAGGGCGAAGACGGTCTACGATGCGAACAAGGGGTTACTGGGGCAGTATGACATAACACGGGATATATTTGACACGATTCACATCGATTACGTCGGACCTTTACCGGAAGCGGGGAAGGGTCGATACAAGATTGATAGAATAAAATGGAAGACGGACAAGTTCTACTTGATGATGCCGGCGGCGAAAGAGGTAAGAGATGACACATTGGACGACTTTTATGTCCTGAGGGTTCTAAGTCAGGGGGGGACGTCACGACATAAGGCGGGGAAGGGCATAATGCAGGTGATGCAGTTTTGGAGGAGTAGTGACGAAGTAGCAGAGGAAAAGATGCGGCGGTTCGATCCGGTTTTTCTGGAAAAGGCGGGGAAGAAGCGGGAAACGTGGGATGCCACCATCAAGTTGGACGACGAGGATCATATCCCATACGCCATTCAGACGAGACCGCGGTTGGTGCTGAATGTACCGTTCGACCTCACGGAAGAGAGGCGGATACCGGTACAGATTTGGGACGAGATCGATGCGGAGGGATTACCTTTCGATATTATCGGCGCTCCACCGGCGGCGGTTGGATCAAGAGGCAAGAAGCGGCCTACGACGGGTGGTCGGATGACTCGGGCAAGAGGACTGGCACAACGAGGAAGGGGGTGATGAATGGGTGACGAGTGAGAGGATATTATAGAAATAGAGAAAGATGAAGAATAAGAAAGAAGATGAGAGATGACGAGATGAGAATAATACGACCTGCGGACACAGGACGGGGTGATAGCGGCTTATATGACTTGCGGGTATATGATGGGTAATAGCGGCTTATATGACTTGCGGGTATATGATGGGTAATAGCGGCTTCTATGACTTGCGGGTATATGAGAGGATGATAACGATATCAATGAATCGCGGGACTTTATAAGAGAGTGATGAGAATATGACTGACATACGAATTCGAAGTTGAATGAAGATAAGAGAGGGGGAGCGGTATACTTTTACATTCACAGGTACGGTGACGGGTATGCTACATGCATTTGATACCAACAAGGTAAACATTGTGACGACGCGGGTTATATATACAGACAAATGCGGGAAAATATATATCATTCGCTCACGGGTATAGGCATACATAATATCATGTGACTTTACGGTGTGATGGGGGAAATATATCAGACTGACATATCGGGCATAGCGGACATATCGGGAAGTGAATGACAAACATGTCTTATGCCTGATAGGCTCATGGGGGGAAACTGGGAAGCAGCCTGATACAAGACTTTATTTTTTCTCTTTCCGCTCTGTGACGAGCGATGATATGGAACTTTATATATTCTTCTGATAACAACGGGTGAAGGGGACATACGGGTTGGGTTGGGGGAATAATACATATTGACTAATCCAGTTTAGATAGAGAGGGGTAGAATAGCGAGGGGAGGAAGACAGGGGATAACAAATAGGGATAGTCAATAGGATGGATAGGATAGCCGGGGGGGGAGGGGGTGGATGATATAGTCAGAGGATAGGATAGTGAGAGGGGAGGGGGCGCGGGGCAGAAATGAGAAAGATGAAGACGAAAGAGGACGAGAAGAAAGAGAAACGGGGCAACGGGCAAGCGGCAACTCTGACACTCGGGTGAGGGGGGGCACCAGAGTGCAAACATCATTCAGAGGGGGCTGCGAAGGGGAACAAAGGAAACATGGACCTTTTTGGGGGAAGAAGGGATGGAGTGATGAGAAAGATGAAGAAGAAAGATGATGAGGAAGAAAGAGAAAAGGGGCAACGGGCAAGCGGCAACTCTGACACTCGGGTGAGGGGGGGCACCAGAGTGCAAACATCATTCAGAGGGGGCTGCGACGGGGTTCGAAAGGGGACATGGACCTTTTGGGGGGGAAGAAGGGATGGAGTGATGAATAGATGAGGGGGTGTATATATCATTTGTGTTATGAGCACTCAGGTTTGTTTCAAGCATGGCGTTTCAGTGCCGGAGGGGCCTTGGTGGGGGTAGCAAAGGTCCGGGCGAGCCTTTCCTTGCCTACGTTACCTCTGGGCTGGGCGACCGGGACTACAGCGCACCGAGAGGGCATTATGAGGCTATTAAAAGCCAGAAGTATCAGTTCGACGAGCGGGATTCGGCGTGACCGAGACGGGGGCGGCTTCAACAAGTGGGATTCGGCGTGACCGAGACGGGGGCGGCTTCAACAACTGGGATTCGGCGTGACCGAGACGGGGGCGGCTTCAACAAGTGGGATTCGGCGCGACCGAGACGGGGGCGGCTTCGACGAGCGGGATTCGGTGTGACTGAGACGGGGGCGGTTCCAATATGTGGGATGCGGCGGGACACGGCGGCTGCGTCCGAGCACGAGAAGCGGCAACAACATATAGATATCGATCGAACGATGGCACGGCGGGGTAAGCATTGGATCGGCGGATTCAACGGAGTCGCGGAAGCGGGAAGGGAAGACTCGCCCAGGATAATATAGACCGACACTAGATCGGGGGGACATTGAGTGACTAGGGGCCGGTTACAAAGAATGGAGGATGAAGGGCAAGTTGTGTTCTCAACAGAGGAGGGGTGCATTTTCAGGCGTGCGGTGGCGGAAACCGATTCAACAGGCGACGAAGGGCGTAACGAGAAATTAACAAAAAATTTACATAATGTAAGTGTTGGCGTTTGGCGCAACCTACAATTTTGTTTAATATGTTAATACGGGTACGGCGTTGACCATCACTCAGGTTCGTATTTGCATTTTATCCCGAGGTTGGTCGGCGGGGGCGTAAGTTCGACTCCTCGCGCGCATACTGGCGAGCGCGCTCGGGGGGGAGAAGGGATTATGCCGGCCCACCCGGTATATAATGGCAATCCTGACCGTTCCGGTCTGCCGGTTATCCTTGGTCTGGAG
>WBZZ01005992.1:160000-166065 GCA_019918135.1 Paulinella micropora | reverse complement strand
GATTTTAATCTTCAAGTGAATAAAGCCGTTGCGCGTGCTCAGTGCTTGTATATCGTAACTCAAAATGTAATTGCGGATAATGCTAGTATTGATAACTTGGGAACGGCTCAAATGAATTATAGACAATATCAATGCCGTATCGGCGATTGGTATGCCCTCAACAGAAGATGGAAATCGGAGGAAGCACCGATACACTTGCCTCCGTTCAACGAGGATGTGCCGAGTTGTATGCTAACAATCTCCAAGCGACTATGGGTATTCGTGATGCTTACATGTCTTCATCTGTTTCTCTTGAAAACTTTCGTAAGTATTATTCTGCTACGGGAGTTTCCACTACTGCTACAAATGGTGGTTTTGCTACCATTATCCAGACACTCAATCAATCGCCACACATTGGAGCGTCTGGTCTTGCGGTTAATAACTCACGAACTGCCGAAGTTTCTATTCGGTATGCTTCTGATTATAACGCAGACCGCGCCATTACCGCTTGGTTGAAATACGTCAAAGTTGCGTCTATCTATCCATCTCGCTGTGTTGTTAAGCAGTAGCCCTTATTTATTCAAAATCTCTCTTAGTATATGTAGTTTAAACAAAAATAATTAAAATAACCATATAAACATATCGCAATATACAATATAACAAAACATAATACAATATGCCACGGGTTGGAGATTGTAAGAAAGGTAAAATCTATGCGATTAGGTCTCATCAAACTGATGAAATTTACATAGGAAGCACCACGAGAGATTTATCCGCTCGTATGTCAAACCATCGCTACACTGATGAACTCTGGAAAAAAGACGAAAAGAAACATAAATATTACTCCAGTTTTGAAATAATCAAACATGGCGATGCCTATATTGAACTTTTGGAATACTACCCGTGCGAAACACTCGCCCAACTTAATAAAAGGGAAGGAGAATGTATAAGGGAAAACAAGTGTGTAAATAAATATGTCGCAGGTCGGAGTGTGAATGAATGGCATAAAGACAATGCTGAATATGTAAAACAACACAAACAAGAATATAATGAACGAAACAAAGAACATCTGGCTAAAAAGAAAAAAGAATATCGCGAGAAGCACATTGAATATTTTCAACAAATCGCTAAAGAATATAGAACCGATAATAAAGCCAAAATAGCAGAAAGAGATAGATTATATCGTGAAAAAAACAAGGAATATCTAAACCAATTATCACGAGAAAGAGGGTCTGTTAGAGTGCAATGTGAATGTGGTGATTTTTCAAGAAAGGATAGTATTTCTAAACATAGAAAAACCAAAACTCACAAAAGAAACATGGAGGCACTTCCAATCGGTTTATGTTTGATGGGATTTTAATTTAATTAGAATAATATTTTTTGCTATATATAGCAATGGCGTTCACGATCTCTCAATTGGAGGATGAAAAGCGCACCCGCAAAAATTTCCTCCTTCGCGTCTCCTCAAGCGATAAAACAGAATCCAAATCAGCTTCTACTCACAATTGCCGTTTCGTCGTTGATTTACCAGCAACTGGTCGTAATATTGATATAATCAGAGCTTATGTCGTTAAAAGTATCTCTATTCCAAATGTTTTCCCAAACATACCGAGTTATGCCAACACTCTCACATTGATTAAAACAACTGGATCGGCTACAAAAACGGCAATCATAACAGCAAATCAATACACCATTGATACATTTATTACGCCCTTCAAACTGCGATTAATTCAGCAATTACCCCTAACTCCGTAGTTATAACTTTGAACTCCGTTAATAAATTGAATTTCGCTTTCACTGGTGATACGTATGCTTTTGATTACGATAATAGCACGATTAGCGATAAGATAGGACTAACTGCCGATATCTCGGCGGCGGCGAGTAGCACGATGCAGTCTATAGTCAATCTAATCGGTGAAACGGCCGTTTATGTTCATAGCCGTGCTTTAAATCAGTCTGGTTTAGTTGAAGCAAATGGTAATTTCTCCGTGGTCGGTAAATGTAATTTAGATAAACCCTATGGAGTCCAGTGCTACTTTGAGAGTTCTAATGATGTTGCCGATTATGTGCCATTTAATACGACGAAAAGTTTAAGGTCTATTGATATTGTAATTAGAAATGCGGGCGGTGAAGTTTTGGAGGTTCCTTTGAACTTTGAGGTTTCAATTCTTCTCAAAGTCTATCATGCTTAATCCTATCGGTTTATTTACATTTGGACTATAATTTCCCTTATTATATATGATATTTTTGGACAATATAGATAAATTGTTTAAGTTGATAACGGCTGTCAACGAGTGCAGTTTGAAACAAAAAAAAGATATAATCCCGTGCGGGACTAATATGGATCAGTTTTATCGGTATTTAAGGAAATACCATGCACCAATTGTTGAGGAAATGACAAAAAAAACAAATATTAACAATCTAGCAGTAGAGATAGAAAAAAAGTTTGAAAGCCTGTATTTTTGAAAGTGTGTATTTTTTTTTGTTTAAATCTGATCTTCAATCCAGTTCAATGAAGCGTAAATGCTCGCCGTTCCACCGCTTGTATTTTGTGCGGATATAGTAAATGTCTTACCTGACCCTATCTTGATATTATATTGAGACAAATCAATGTATATAGATGAACCACCAGACAACACATATGTAAATATCACACTTCCACCCGTTCTTGTTGTCCCCGCCGTATCTACCTCGGCCAATGATGTGTTTGTATCGTAATTTGAATAAGAAGGTGTTCCTCCCAATGTAGTATTAAGAATAATTCTCGCAATACATGTTTTAGTATCAGAATTACTTATACACAAATTCTCAAAGTAGATTATGTTATAGTTTGTTTTGCTGTTGAATGTGGCGCGGTTTCTAATGGTAAATATGGCATTCTCAGTTGCTCCTATGGTTTTTACATTGTCATACGAGTTTGTTATAGCAATAGTTCTGTCAATAACCCCCTCAACCGCCAAAAACATGCTCGCCGTTTTCATTACAACGGATTGAAGGCTTGACGAATATGCTTTTGCATAAATAGCAAATGCCGCCTGATCCAATGATGGAGTAGTAGCAGTGCTCGCGTATTTAATCGCATGGATTACTTCCATTCGTCCAGTTCGCGGGTTTTCAATTTTAAATGTAATTTGACCGCTACCCAGATATTGGACGACTATTTCAAACACATTCAATTTGGTAAAATCAATCGTGGGGAAGTTTCCCGTATTATCACATTTATCAACATTCCACGCATACTGACTAACCACATTTTCAACACTCCCCGCCGTTCTTACAACTGACATTCCCGAGTTTGATTGTCTAAAACATAAATTGTCTGCTGGTGTGCCTATGCCAATGTCGCAATTGAAAGTAGTCGCGGCGGTAGATGTTGGGAACAATGCGGAAAATCTAGCAACCAAGCCCATGCCACTTCTATATTTTGCTCTCTCTATAGTCGTAATCTGTGCGGTTGAATTACCTGAGGCCGATGTGGTCAAAACCGCCATTGAATTAGCAGTTGATACCACCCCGCCGTTTGTTTCTGTTTTGTCAAAGAACCGCGTATTGATACCATATGTAAATACATTTTGCAATACTGGCGATAAAGTGGCAGTTCGCAATTCTCCGAAGGCCGTTGTAGGTAAAGCATCTTTAATATTATCTATTGATAAAGAAGAAGATGACGATGTAGTCGATGACGATGGAGTGCTCGTGCTTTGACCAAAAAGGTTCATTTTTATTATATATGTAAGTCTTTTTTTTTTCAAAAATAGACTTTATAATATAAAACATGTCAGTTATTATTAAAGAATTGCCCGCGGATATCGTTGGCCACATTAAAACCTTTGTCTATTTGGAAAACATAAAAAATATCAACAAAGGGACTTGTGATATATGCGGACTGGCACCCACATTTCAATCACATCCGCCTATAATCGCCGTAAATGTTGATAGTGTGGATTACATAGAATGGTTCACCATATGCTCCGTTGCATGTTTCAGGTGGGAGAGTAAATACAGGAAGCAATACAGAGTGCCCCCATTGATTGTGGTTAAGTATTAGCCTTCTTTTTAATTCTCGCACTTCTCCGCACTGGTTGCTTCACTTCTTCTGGTTGTTTTCCTTCTTCTGGCTTTTCCTTCTTCTGCTTTACAAACTCATTGACGAGCACTGCTCCTATCCCGCTTAATTGTCGTAGTTTAGTATTTGTTATTTGCACTTCGTAATCTTTCCATATTTTTTCCAATAATTCAAGTTTATCTGCACGGCTCGCTCTCTTTCCTAATGGTTCATATTTGCTTTCTTCTTCTCCGTTTTCGCTAATATTATTTAAATTCAGATATAAATCTATCTTTCTTCTTAACTCTTCAAGTTCTGTTTTAATCCCTTCTGCTTTGATCTCCTCAGGATCGGCCACATTTACCCACGAATACGAAAAACTTGTCATCATATCGCCGTGTCCCAATACATTGCTTACCCATGTGTTAAAATTCTCTAATTTCGGATTGGCGAAATTAGAATAAGATAAACTTGCATACAACTTTCTCAGCATACTGCTCTTCTGTTTATAGTTCTCCAGCCACGGAAAGATTTTAATTATTCGTTTGTTTAACTCATTGTTTTTTTCTTTGTCTAATTGCCCGTCATCGTTGATAATAACCGCTTTCTTTTTCTTGAAATGATTTCTAATTGAATTTACTTTATCAATTACAAATTCGGGAGTAAAAAGAATAACTGGCCTTTCTGTCTAATTCTTCTTTTGCCCCTCCCGTTTCTTCGGTAGATTATTCACTCTTAACCAACTCGGCTTATCAGGGATTAATTCATATGTATTCTTATCAAATATCTCTACGGGGCGGGCACCAGTTGCTATCATTAATGATAGCAGTTTCATATAGACATCATCGCTCATGATCATTTCATTCATTTTCGCCATCACATCCCGCACATCTATTTGTATTTTTTCTTCATTTTTCTGCTTCACATCTTTCTTGTATCCTTCTACGATTTCAATTCTTTCATCTTCGTTCAAATTGAAGTATTTATCTAGTTTGGACATTTCATAAACTTTTTCACTTTGATTTGGTTTAATTGCCTTCATTCTAACTTCAGATATTCGTTGTCGTCTTGATTGTAAATTTGGATAAATTATGACATATTTAGGGTAAATAACTTTTAATGTTTCAAGTGCTTCTTCGTCAGTAGTTTTATTAGAAAATAATAACATTATAGAATTATGGAAGGCGATTGACGGCTTATGGTCACTATCAAAATGATTAGACACTATTGCTGTTGACATTCAAGACAACAACAAAAATTAGTTTTTCATTTTTGTGTCAGATTTTCATTTTTGTGACAGTTTTTCATTTTTGTGACAAAAATTCAAATTTTCAAATTTAACGGTAACATTTCGCGAAAATTTACGATATTTTGCGGACGAATATAGCCGTTAATTTGAAAAATTTAAATTTTCACCCAAAATCAAAATTCCAACCAAAACTGAAATTCCAACCAAAACAGAAAAATCAATTTTTTTTGTTGTCTTGAATGTCAACAGCAATACATTATAAATTTTTTGTTCGGTGTCTGCTACTTTTAGTTGCCTCACAAACTTTCTATCACTCTCACTCCACATTGACTGACATGTGTATATTAAACAAGTTTATATTTTTTCTAAGTCATAAATATTGTTTTCATTGCTTTTCTGCTTGCGCACTTGCGCACGGGCGCACTCTGGCGTGCGCGGAGTTTGAGGTTTAGGTAAGCAATCATTGTGCTCTTCTTATTGAATTCCCCCCGCGGTTGATATACAGGCCTCATTTGCCCTCTGCAGGCCTTCTAGTCCCCTTTGCGGGTGTCATCCGCCTCGTATTCTTATTCACTTTTTATTCCAGTATTTACCCTATCCTTAAAAAAAAGAGGACTTTATTAAAAAATAAGGACTTTATTGGAAAAAATGAGGACACCTAATAAGGCTTATTTGGCTATATTTCTTTTATTTTCTTTATTCTTCTATTTTCTATCAATATTTTGATTGAATTTAAGTAAAATAAATAGTAGTAGTAGAAGAAGAGGAAGAGGAATAATGGCGAAATAACCT
>WBZZ01005992.1:145000-150000 GCA_019918135.1 Paulinella micropora | reverse complement strand
AAAATAGTAATGTGACAACTAATGGCAATCAATAACAACAACTCAGCGAGCGATTGATGTTCCCTGACGTGGAAAGCTGGGACGAATTCCAAAACTACGTTACTGACCTGTCTAGGTCGGTCGAGCTGGAGCTTCCCAGAAGCCCCTACGCTGTGGCTGGCGCGGTGGGTGAGCTGGAGCGACAACGGACTACCGAGGGGAAGGAAGGCAAAAGCCTGGCCGAGAGTGCGAAGGAGATCCCAGGGCACGCCGCAAGCCAGGTAAGTAACCTTCCTGAACCTCCGGTAGGGCCGGAGACAGAACCACCGGAGATGGTATCGTCTGACGATGAGACGACGAGTGAGGACGAGGAAGAGGGTGAGGATGACCCTATGCCCACATTCGCTCCGGACATGAACCTTTTGGAAAGGTGGGAGACCAGGGTACGGAGTCGCATGGTACACGACGATCGGAGGGACAGACTTTTGGCGAACCCTCCAGACCTACTACATTATGTCGATGATGCTTACGTGCACTTGGCGGTGCGAAGGCCATTGAGCATATACATGGCTATTGAAGAGGAGATGAACCGGCCGTACTTCATGGAACTTGCAGGGCTGAGGCCCTTACGTCCGGCAGTAGTCACTTCGCCTGATAAGCGAAGCCCGGCGGTAGAACAAAAGAGCAAGCCCGACCCTTTGGGTAAGGCATATATGGTAAGAGGGAGGGGAAGCAGGGGGAGTAGATCCGGATCGGCGTCGCGATCTCCCATCAACCCCAACAACGGGCGACCATTGCCCGGAACCTTCGACCATGGACCTGAGGCTTACGCCGAGCCGCCGCCGGGGCTGCGTCATCCTAGTGATGAGGACGAGAGCGAAAACAAGAACAATGCGAGAGGCCGGTGTCACGGGTGGGGACAAAGCAGAACCCGGTGTGTTTACGACCGGAGCATGATCACCAACTCGCAGTTCGAGAGTCAGCGGGCGGCGGCAGCCGGCTGGAGGGAGACGGAAAGTTCTGCTACAATCACGCCGACCGACGGCTGGAATATGAGACGCACGAGGCGATTCGGGCAATGTCGCGCGAGTGGGCGCTACTACCGGCGTTTCAACTGGTTATCGCGATGGAGCGCGCGGGACTGGGAAGTTGCATTGGGCGGGCGGTGCCCGACAAAATGGTGGAGGAACTAACCAGGCAGGAGGCCAACCGGCGGAATGTGCCGTGGGACCGGTCCCTGGTGCCGTTTATCTTCACTATAGTGCGAAACCCGCAGAATTGGCAACTGGAGAACTTCATGGTGAACCGGCTACCATTGGTTTGGGAGCAGTCCGGAATACCCAGAAACCGGAAGGTGTACCGAGAGAACGTACCGTACCGGACCACCTTGGAAGCCGCCAAACAGTACAAACTCATGGCGGTGGAAACACCGGGTCGTCAGTTTGACAACGACCTAAAGCTCATCGACTGGCTACTGGACCGTGGTCCAATCACGCCGGTTATAACACGGGTAGGAGGATTCAGCTTTGCTACCCGGAGCATACCGAGAGCAGCGCCTACCGAGGATGGAGGCCCAGGGCCGGAAAAGAAGGACAAGCCCTCTCCGGTGAAGGCAGTGAAATCCGGTGATGCTACAACCAAGCGCTGGAGCACTGGTGTGTCCGGCGGGAGCCCAATAAAGGGATCGGGAGCGAAGATCGCGTCAAGGTCGGGGTCCAATACCCCTACCAAAGAGCCTCAACCCTCGAGAACGACGGGAGCCTCTAGCAGCAGCAGTAGACGGTCACTGAGCCCGGGGCATCGCACGCCAACGCGGGGAACCGCCGCATCGAGCAGCAGCGGAACAACCACCGTTAAGGCGGAAGAGTCGGCGGCCGGAGATCGTAAAAGACCGGCTACGGAGGACTACCCAGATGACCCTCTGATCTACCTAGAAAACGGCAGCACGCCGTGGAGGCTATACATGGGTGAGGACCAGAGCTTCTCCGAGGATACAACGGAACCGGAACAAGAGGCGCCGGCGGAGCGAAAAGCACGGCGCATACTACCGTTGGCCGGCGAGAGCGGCGACGAAGAGGACACGGAGAGCGAAGCTCAAACTCCGGCAAGCAAGGCCGGAACCGGCAAAACCAACAGCTCAACCAAAAAGAAGAGCACGCTCAGCAATCTTCAGGCAGTCGTGGCTGAAATCCGGAACGATAAAGAATACTCGGAGGCAGATATAGCTCGCATCAGAGGCGACTTGAACGATTACCTCCGGGACATTAAGTTGTTCGTTACCCCGACGAGGCCCAGGCACATCAGCGACGTGGATGAGAAGTCCCTGAGGGAAGCCCTAAAGCAGGAGTTGGACAACCTCGTCACCATCTGGTCAGAGCTACATGTCCGGGACAAACGAACCGTGACACTGAAGGAGATAAAAGAGCTAAAGCGGGTCCGGGACTTAGTACGGGCCGGTAAAATGTGGGAAAGGGTGGACCTCGCGCCGGGGCAGGAGGAAATCAGCGACGAGGAGAGAATGCAGCGCGTGGAACTGCTACAGACGCAGATCGCTGAGGTGAATGAGGCCCGTGGCCGGCATAAGAATCGTGTGCTGAGCCCGGAGGAGATCAATGATGAGGCCGACTACGAACTGGCGTGGTCGGAGTACGTGCAACTGATGTACAGGTGGACGGCAGGCTGGCCGTACCCTTGCAACAGACGAAAGTGGCCCGAGCACTGGCTACCCCTGAGCAGTAGAAGACGCGCTGGCGAGTTCACGCCCAGACCACGGCCGTACTGGTTGCGACCGAGGTCGGAGGCGGGACGAGTGGTGCAAGACGTGTGTCACGCAGACGGGCAAAAGGGGGAGCCTGACCCTGCCTCAGAGGCAGACGACCTGGCTATACTTGAACTCATGTTCAACAAGGCCATGATGGGGGGGAAGGCCAAAGGGGCAAACAGGCCTAGGAAAACCCCGGACCCGATGTTAGACTCGGGAGCTGTGGCGGATATGGCGCCGCCCAGTTACGAAACATACATGAGGAACGTTCAGGCTGAAACTAAGGAGTTTAGTGCAGTGGGTGGCACTACTAGCATGGACGCGCGTAGGAACTATCAGCTACCCACACGGCGGGGCGATGGCACAGATGGTGAGCTACCCCTGAATGACGTGTGGATTGGAAAGCATCTCGAAGAACTGCTTGTGTCCGGACCAAAACTCATGCGCAAGGGCTATACGCTGGTACTGCGAATGGATGGGCCCTATATTACGCGAGCTCAGGTTCCGGATGTACCGGAAGAGGAGAAGGATGCTCTCCTATACTTCGACACGGTGGATTCCGTGATACGGTTCTCCCAAGCCTCTACTGAAGAGGAGCGGGCGATGTTCTGGTCGACCGGCAAAGCGCGGAAAAGGGAAATGGATGCGCAACTGTTTCACCGGATATTTCATGACCCGGGACCCGAACGTATGCGGGCTACAGCCGGAGCGCATGGCCTGGTGCTCACAAATGAGAGCAAGGAAATCGCGAAGGAATGCGTAGAGTGTCCCGCTGGGGGCGGACAGAAGCCGCCGCACCGGAGCACGGCTCACGCTACTAGCATGAAGGAGACCGGCGCCGGGTGGTCAGTGGATACGTCAGCACTGCTATCGCGGGAACTACTTAATGGGGAGCGCTGCCTGATGGCTATGGTCGAGGACTCGGTGGGCTACACCCATCTGGCCCTTTTGTTAAACGCCGAAATGCAGCGCCAGACGGTGGTGGCGAGGCGCCTTCTGAGGATGAGCGCAGTGCAGACCGGCAACTCCGTGAAACTGATTCGGGGGGACGGAGCCTACAGGCTGTCTCAAACATTCCACGACATGGTGGAGGAGATTGGCGCCAGACCGCGCTACGCCGTCCGTAACGACCCGAACAAACAAGGAAAGGTCGAAGTAACCCAAAAGCATATCTGGGTGGGAGCCCGGAAGCTCATGAAAAGAGCGGAACTGCAGTATGTCTTCTTTGGCTACGCGCTGATGCACGTGGGTTTGCTTCACAACTTGTCGCCTCCTAAGGGGGGTAAGGAACCGCGTATGTTCACCATGTTCCCGTACGAGAAGGAGGTGGACTGGATCAGCCTTCTCCACACCTTCGGGTGTGTGTGCCATGTGGTGCTCGACAAGAAGTACCACAGCTTGAGAAAGGAAGAGGACCGAGCGCTGATGGCCGCGTGGCTTGGCTTGGACCTAGAGACGTCCGCTCACATAGTGCTGGTTAACGGCGAGGTGCGCCGGTGGAGGGACGTGATCAACTTCAACGAGTATCAACCGGCATGGCCGTTACTGGTGCCCGTGTGGCTGGCTGCCGGAGTGAAAGTGACGGAATTTACAGCATCCGGGTTTATTGAGAACGACGACGTGGACGGTATGTTTGTCTCAAGTCCGGAGGATAAGGTGGCTGTCGCCGACGACCACAAGGAGGTCGTAGTTCCCGTGAATGAGGGGACCATACAACTACCGCCGGATGACGAGATGGACAACGAGGAGATTGTAGTTGTCCGCGGCCTACGCGTGGAAGTGCCAGCAAAGGAATGGGGATGGAACTGGGCAAAGAAACCTACGGCGAAGGCTGGAAACACAAAACACGGATCGGTAAGGTGGAGGGAGCAAGCGAACCCCTCAAGAAGGGGAAGAAAGAACTCCCGGCCCACTTTGTTCGCTTCGAGGGCGAAGAAACGGAGAACGAAGTGGAGAAAATGCTCGACAGTGAGATAGTCCGGTGGGCTGTACGGTCTCGAGCTTTGGCGGCGACCTTCACGCGCCCAGTGGCAGAAGCCGAGGCTACCGCTTCAGGCAAGTTCGATGGGGCGAGAATGGACGAGATCTCTACGCTGTGGGCGCAGGGTTGCTTCCGACGAGTGAAACGCAGCACTGTAGCGTCGCGGGACCTTTGTAAAGGTCGGTTCGCGGACGCAACTAAGGAATCGGGTGGCAAAGTACTGAAGTACCGGAGCCGAATGGTGGCCAAAGGCTATTCAATGGTCCAGGGGGAGCATTA